>SJYC01092061.1:0-30269 GCA_006408675.1 Madoqua kirkii | reverse complement strand
CTGCCCCCAATCCCTCCCAGCATCAGAGTGTTTTCCAATGAGCCAACTCTTCGCATGAGGTGGCCAAAGTACTGGAGTTTCAGCTTTAGCATCATTCCTTCCAAAGAAATCCCAGGGCTGATCTCCTTCAGAATGGACTGGTTGGATCTCCTTGCAGTCCAAGGGACTCTCAAGAGTCTTCTCCAACACCACAATTCAAAAGCATCAATTCTTTGGCACTCAGCTTTCTTTACAGTCCAACACTCACATCCATACGTGACCACAGGAAAAACCATAGCCTTGACTAGATGGACCTTAGTCGGCGAAGTAATGTCTCTGCTTTTCAATATGCTATCTAGGTTGGTCATAACTTTTCTTCCAAGGACTAAGTGTCTTTTAATTTCATGGCTGCAGTCACCATCTGCAGTGATTTTGGAGCCCAGAAAAATAAAGTCTGACACTGTTTCCACTGTTTTCCCATCTATTTCCCATGAAGTGATGGGACTGGATGCCATGATCTTCATTTTCTGAAAGAGGAGAGTGAAAAAGTTGGCTTAAAGCTCAACATTATATATATATATATATATATATATATATATATATATATATACACACACACACACACACACACACACATACATAACTCACTGTTGTACACCTGAAACTAACAACATTGTAAATCAACCATACTTCAATTTAAATATAAAATATAATAAAATAATCACATGCCTGAGCTGTTTCAGATGCCTTCACATCTGCTATTTTGAGCAAAAATACAAGAGTCCCTAAAGGCAGCATTAGGCATATGGTGAACTTCAAGTATTTGTGGGAGATGAAAGAAAAGAAAATGTAAATGCAGTTTTTCTGTAATTTCTGTGCTCTATGCTTTTTCTGGGGCTTCCCAGGTGGCACTAGTGGTAAAGAATCTGCCTGCCAATGCAGGAGACATACAAGATGCGAGTTTGATCCCTGGGTTGGGAAGATCACCTGGAGGAGGGAATAGCTACTCACACCAGTATTCTTGCCTGGGAAATCCCACAGACAGAGGAGCCTGGAGGCTATAGCCCATGGGGTCGCAAAGAGTCGGACACAACTGAAGCGACTGAACACGCACACATGCTTTCTCTAATACATGCCAAAGAAATCCTCATGTTGATGCACTGGGGAAATTTGCTAATTCTTTACAATTTTACCTTTTTATTTGTGCCTATTAACTTAGAAGGGCTTCCCAGGTGGCACTAGTGGTGAAGAACCCGCCTGCCAATGCAGGAGACATAAGAGACGTGGGTTAGATCCCTGCATCGGGAAGATCCTTGGAGAAGGAAATGGCAACCCACTCCAGTTACTTGCCTGGAGAATCCCCATGGACAGAGAAGCCTGGCAGGCTACAGTCCATGGGGTCACAAAGAGTCAGACACGACCAAAGCAACTGAGCACACAGACACGCATTAGCCTAGAAATGTGTTTTTAAGTGCTGTACATAGCACCGGGTATGAACCACAGGCAGATCTGGAAACAAAATAGTCAGTCAGTGCTCTGAGCATTCTCCGTGTCCCTTAGACCATCTACCTGAGGACAAAGCTCCACTGGCTTGTGTCCGCGCCTTATCTTTAGAGCTGGGCAGCTCAGAGTGCTGGTGCCACCCACTCTGTCCTTGTCATCTGGGAACGCCAACCCTGGAAGTGGCTGGGGGGCTATGACTCCTATGCTACAGATGGAGGTGGGGCCCAAGACACAGAGCAAGGGTCATGTGGAGTCTGGACATAGATCTTGGAATTACTGCCGTCATACACAGTGAAAGGTTAAGAAAAAGGGCTGGCAAAATACTCTACTAGAAAGGCAAATGAAAAATCCAACAGCCTCATCTGTGTGCTCGCACCTGGGTCAGCGAGGGCTGCTCCAGACGACACCACTGTCTGCATCCCCGTGACCCTGATGCCAAGTCCAATTGTGCTGCTCAGAGACCCTCAGTATAAAAACCAGCCCTGCCCTGCACTGGCAATCTTCTCTCTTGCTGACTGTCATTTTCATATTTTAAAATATTCTAATGCCTTTATCACAAAGTTGTTGCCATTGTCTATGTCCAAAAATGCCAAGTACAAGAGCTCTCTGACAACATTAACTTGGCCACATCTGTCTAACTGCGAATCAGAAGCCTGTTGTCTGTAAACTGGTTTAAACATAGCCTGTGCAAGTAATTTGAAATGTGGAAAACAAAGTTTTTGCGTTATATAGTCTCATTTTTATCTATAAGAAATGTTTTGTTCCATTCCATAATTGAACTGTGTATTATTATATATAGACTTGTGCTTATGTAGTTATGCATATATTTGTAATTCACTAAAGTTTCCTTGGCTCATGGTTGCTATTAACATAACATTTTCCTTTGTTGTAAAAACAAACTCATGTGGGGTGTAGAGGGATGACTTTTAGGAGCCTGGGATTAACATACACACTATCATATATAAAACAGATAAACATCAAGGACTTACTGTATAGCACACTTAATATTTTATAATAACCTATAAAAGGGAAGAATCTGAAAAAAATAGATACATATGTATGTATAACTAAATCACTTTGCTCTACACCTGAAACTAACACAATACTGTAAATCAACTATACCTCAATTAAAAAAAAAAAACTCAGAAAAAATAAATAAATAACAATGGAAGACAGTTTTTCAGCTTCTAAAAAAATTAAAAGAGTTACCATATGACCCAACAACTCCATTCCTAGGTACACACCCATGAGAAATACAAATACATGTGCACATGAAACTTGGCCACAATGTTCACAAAAGCACTGTTCATAATAGCCAAAAACGGGTACCCCTAAATGCCATTCATTGATGAATGGATAAACAGATGTGGGCTGGCCAGCCAATGGAATGTTATTCAGCAATTTAAAAAGTAGGAAGTATGGACCCCTGCTACAACATGGACAAACCTTGAAACCTTATCCCAAGTGAAAGAAGCCGGTCACAAAAGACCACATATTGTATTGATTCCCCTTGCCCACAATAGGCAGATCCATAAAGATGCAGGGAGTGTTAGCCATTGCTCAGGGCTTGGCGTGGTGGGCCAGCTAGGGTGAGAAGCATCCGTTAATAGGCACAGAGTCCCTTTGTGTATTATTAAAATGACCTAAAAGGCAGCGGTGATTGCTCTCTGAATATGTGAGAAAACACATAACCATACACTTTAAATGAGTATATTTTATGGTGTATGAAGTATATCTCAATAAAACTATAAAAACTAAAAGACCTAATGCCTAGCCTGCTCAGGCTGTCACAACAAACCTATCACAGATGAGGCAGCTTCAACAGATGTGTACTTCTTGCTATTTTGGAGGCTGGACATCCAAGAACAAGGCACAGGCAGATTCAGCATCCGGTGAGGACCCGTTCCTCGTCCATAAATGGCATCTTCTCTCTGAGTCCTCACAGGGTGGAAGGGGCAAGGCACTGGAGTGTGTGCGCATGTGCTCAGTCACATCCAACTCTTTGCAAGCCCAAGTACTGTAGCCCGCCAGGCTTCTCTATCCATGGGATTTTCCAAGCAAGAATACTGGAGTCAGTTTCCATTTCCTTCTCTAGGGAATCTTCCTGACTCCGGGATCAAACCCAGGTTTCCTGTGTCTCCTGCCTTGGCAGGCAGATTCTTTCCTCTGTTCCACCTAGGACACTGGGCAGGGTCTCTGTTATAGGGGCACTAATTGCAGCTATGAGGCCTCCACCCTCTGACCACATCACCACCCCAAGACCCTGCCTCTTATAAGCATAATGTTATGAGTTAGGTTTTAACACAGAAAATTAGGGAAACACAGCCTTCCATCTATAGCAACTGGAACACTCATATCAAATTTTCTGATTTAATATTCGAGGTCAACTTAATCCAAAGACCTGGGTTCAGATCCCAGCTTTGTCACTAGCAGAATGTGCCCTGGACAATCACTTAATCTCTCTGCTTCTGTTGCAACCTCCTCCTTTTGTATGAAGCAAGATTTATTTCACTAGTGACTTGAGACTAAGTTCACCTCTACCTCCCGAGATACTGGAGAGGAACCCTGAGGTTCAAGTCTCAACTCTAGATACTGGAGTTTCACAAAGACAGAATAAGAAAGCTGTATTATATGATGCAGACCAAGGATGGCAGCCCTGCATTGCTCTAGAGGTCTCCCCTGGAAGGCTCTGACTTTATGAGACAGGAGTGTCCCTGGCCTGGGGCATCTTTCCAGCCAAGGGGAGTTTGAGCCACGGAAACCATGCGTCTACAAGAGAGTCAGGATGTGTGTGTGCCAACAGGCATGCAAGACAGTCAAAATCTCACTTATCAATATCTACTCTAATGTATGCCTGACACTCTTACATTAATGTCATTAGACTTTATAGAATGTGTCTTCTTATAGATAGCAGTTATAAAAAGTAATTTTCTGTTAGTTGCTGGTGTATAAGGACACCACTTATTTGTTTAAATAATAGCTTTACTGAGATATAATTGACATATCATAAAACTTTAAACTTTATATTTCAGTGGTTTTCAGTATATTCACAAAACTATCAACTATCATCACTAATATCAAGCATTTTTATCACCCTTGAAAGAAACCCTGTACCCATTAGCAATTTTATTGCTAAATATTATTTTTTATGATATTGTAAATCAAATTGTTTTCTGAATATCACTTTTGGATTTTTCATTGCTAATGTCTAGAAATTGATTTTTTGACGTTAATTTTGTAGCCTGCAAATTCGCCAAACTCATTTATTAGTTCTAATAGGCTTACCTAAGTATCTGTGGATTTCTCAGGATTTTCTGTTTACAAAAGCATGTAATCTGTGATGATTTTACATCTTTCTTTCATTGCCTAATTCCTTGGATAAAACCTCTAGTACATGTGATGAAAGCAAACATCCTCATCTTATTTCTGACCTTAGAAAGCTTTCAGTATTTTACCATTAAGTGTGCTGTTAGCTGTGGGTTTTTGTAGATGCCTTTTAGCTCAGATGGTAAAGAATCCGCTGGCAATGCAGGAGACCCAGGCTTGATCCCTGGGTCAGGAAGATCCCCTGGAGAATGGCAACCCACTCCTGTACTCTTGCCTGGAGAATTCCATGGACGGAGGAGCCTGGTGGGCTATAGTCAACGGGATCGCAGAGTCAGACACGACTGTGTGACTAACTTTAACTTTATTAAGTTTGGGAAGAGTCCTTCTATTTCTAGTTGTTGAGTATTTTTATCAAGAAGGATGTTCAGTTCAGTTCAGTCACTCAGTTGTGTCCGACTCTGCAACCCAATGGACTGCAGCATCCCCGGCTTCCCTGTCCATCACCAACTCCTGGAGCTTGCTCAAACTCATATCCATCAAATGGTTGATACCATCCAGCCATCTCATCCTCTGTCATCCCCTTCTCCTCCTGCCTTCAATCTCTCCCAGCATCAGGGTCTTTTCCAGTGAGTCAGCTGTTTGTATCAGGTGGCCAAAGCACTGGAGCTTCAGCATCAGTCCTTCAGCATCAGAAGGACACTGGATTGTGGCAAATGCTTTGTTATGTATCTATTAAGATGACCTTGCAGAGTTCGAAAGAATAGCAAGAAGAGATAAAAAAAGGCTTCTTCAGCGACCAATGCAAATAAATAAAGGAAAAAGACAGAATGGGAAAGACTAGAGATCTCTTCAAGAAAATTAGAGATACCAAGGGAACATTTCATGCAAAGATGGGCTCGATAAAGGACAGAAATGGTATGGACCTCACAGAAGCAGAAGATATTAAGAAGAGGTGGCAAGAATACATGGAAGAACTCTACAAAAAAAGATCTTCACGACCCAGATAATCATGATGATGTGATCAGTAATCTAGAGCAAGACATCTTGGAATGTGAAGTGGGCCTTAGAAAGCATCACTACGAACAAAGCTAGTGGAGGTGATGGAATTCCAGTGGAGCTATTTCAAATCCTGAAAGATGATGCTGTGAAAGTGCTGCACTCAATATGCCAGCAAATTTGGAAAACTCAGCAGTGGCCATGGGACTGGAAAAGGTCCGTTTTCATTCCAATTCCAAAGAAAGGCAATGCCAAAGAATGCTCAGACTACTGCACAATTGCACTCATCTCACATGCTAGTAAAGTAATGCTCAAAATTCTCCAAGCCAGGCTTCAGCAATACGTGAACCGTGAACTCCCTGATGTTCAAGCTGGTTTTAGAAAAGGCAGAGGAACCAGAGATCAAATTGCCAACATCTGCTGGATCATGAAAAAAGCAAGAGAGTTCCAGAAAAACATCTGTTTCTGCTTTATTTACTATGCCAAAGCCTTTGACTGTGTGGATCACAAGAAACTGTGGAAAATTCTAAAAGATATGGGAATACCAGACCACTTAACCTGCCTCTTGAGTTTAGACATACCAGGTCAAGAAGCAACAGTTAGAACTGGACATGGCACAACAGACTGGTTCCAAATAGGAAAAGGAGTACGTCAAGGCTGTATATTGTCACCCTGCTTATTTAGCTTCTATGCAGCGTACATCATGAGAAACGCTGGACTGGAAGAAACACAAGCTGGAATCAAAACTGCCAGGAGAAATCTCAATAATCTCAGTTGACACCACCCTTACGGCAGAAAGTGAAGAGGAGCTAAAAAGTCTCTTGATGATAGTGAAAGAGGAGCATGAAAAAGTTGGCTTAAAGCTCAACATTCAGAAAACAAAGATCATGGCATCTGGTCCCATCACTTCATGGAAAATAGATGGGGAAACAGTGGTAACAATGTCAGACTTTATTTTGGGGGGGCTCCAAAATCACTGCGGATGGTGACTGCAGCCATGAAATTAGAAGACCCTTACTCCTTGGAAGGAAAGTTATGACCAACCTAGATAGTATATTCAAAAGCAGAGACATTACTTTGCCAACTAAGGTCCATCTAGTCAAGGCTATGGTTTTTCCTGTGGTCATGTATGGATGTGAGAGTTAGACTGTGAAGAAGGCTGAGCACTGAAGAATTGATGCTTTTGAACTGTGGTGTTGGAGAAGACTTTTGAGAGTCCCTTGGACTGCAAGGAGATCCAACCAGTCCATTCTGAAGGAGATCAACTCTGGGATTTCTTTGGAAGGAATGATGCTAAATCTGAAAGTCCAGTACTTTAAGGGGACGACAGAGGATGAGATGGCTGGATGGCATCACCGACTCGATGGACGTGAGTCTGAGTGAACTCTGAGAGATGGTAATGAACAGGGAGGCCTGGCATGCTGCGATTCATGGGGTCGCAAAGAGTCGAACATGACTGAGAGACTGAACTGAACTGAACTGAACTTTTTGTGCCGTAGAATATGGGGTCAGGGCTATTTTGTTTCATTTTATTGGCATTTGCAAGAATATAAACCTGGTTAAGTAGATAAAGCAGTATTTCATTCAAGATGCCAGCAGCTCGTTCTGATTATGTAAAAAAGTGAGAGGAAAACACCTCTCCTGGCTGTGCAACAAGTGGTTTTCAGCTTATCATAAATGAGCTCCCCTCACCTACCCCAGCTCCACCTGTTTCCCTCCTTCACAGCAGAAAGAGGTCTAGAAACCAAACCACAACAGAGAAGGTGTGTTATTTGATGAGCTAACTACCACACACATACACAATTAAAATGACAAAAAGTATATGTGCACAACCTGAAAGGTGCACACACACTAATGACACTAAAGCCCCCGTCCATGGGGTGAAGGGTTAGATGGACACAAAACTGCTCTGCACACTCTATCTGTCCCTTGCTTCGCTCCTGACAGAGGCTCACCGCACTGACAGGCGAAGAACTTGTTTCTAGGCTTTGAAATCACATCATGTGTCCCTCCTTCAGTTCTCCCTAGTCCGGGGGCTCCCAACCTCAAAGCACAAAGCCTTCACGGAGAGCCTGTGAGCTGTATGACACACCTCACTCGAGGGAGAGACCTACAGGCTATTAGGCTCATGTCCCAGGGAATCATCACCTTGATACGCAAAATGAGAAAATAAAGAAACAGGATAACAGTGATTGCAAGAGTGGCTTGAGCTTCACCCCACCCCATCTCATAAGCATGTTTTAACTCATTGTGACAAGCAGCCACTCCTCAAAGTGTCAAAGCGATGACTGTGGATTTCCTAAATTTAAAACCTCACTGTCAAAACGCACAGGTGTACCTGCAGTACCTCATGGAAGGAGACTGACAGGAATGGGCACACCCATTCTGCCACACCCAAGGAAGATTTCTCTCCACACGCTGAGCAGTCATTGTTTGCCAAGCTCTTCAAGGCAGACTGGGAAGCATGTTTAGAAAACAAAGAACTTTTTAATTGTTGCTGAAATGAATGAACTTTCTGAAACAACAGCTGTGTCTTGAGATTACATTAAAAGCTTGTGAGCAGGATGCAAAGCTTCCTCATACAAAGACAACTCCAAAGAAGCCTTTTAATTGTTTAATTGTTTCCAAAAAAAATTCCCAAGCAAGGGATGCCTCATTTCAGTTCCTGCAGGATGCAGTCACTGTAAGTTTACAGAATGAAACTGAGAAACAATCTTTGTATTGACTTTGGCGGGTGAAAAACAAAATCCAGGTGGACAGCTTAGACCAGAGTAGGAAGCCTGTTGTCAAGGTTATCCATGTGTCCAGCCTAAAAGTTCGGTAATGGCAATAATATCTGGCTATTAAAATACCATCCCAGGAGATGATTTCCTTCCTGTCTTTCTAGTCACAGAATGTCTGGTGCTGGGTATAAATTATGGACAGAATAACTCATTTGGAGAAATGTTGACCCAGTCATACTTATAGGTTTATTGCTACCCTGAGAGAAATGAATCTTGTGAAATTATAACCGCCAAACTACAACCAAGATCCTTCCAAAGACAGAGCTCCAGCAAGCAGAGAAGGTTAAAGGTGGGGGAGGGGCATGAAGCATGCTCAGGGAGGCAGGAAAAGGGCCAAGGAGACTGGGTTTAATAAGCAGCCCAGTGGGTCTGACGTAGAGGGAATGATTACCGCACTGTCTCCAGTTCCCTTCATCAGGCAGCCTTACTTGAGAGTCTCCTGACTTCAGGGTAAGTGATTACATCAAAAGTGCATGTAAAATGTGGAGAGAGTATGTTTTCTCTAACCTTCACTGGATTCTCAGAAGACTCCAGAAGCTAAAATTGCTTAAAAAATAAAATAAGCTGGGCATGGAGGACTGAAGAAAGCTGTAAAGCCCTTGACCCTCCTTCCATGGGGAGGTGGGTTTTCTCTCCCCCCCCATGGATATAAACTGGACCATGGCTGCTTTTACCAGCAGGATGACGTGGATGAGCTCAGGGCTTGGCCTGGACAAGCAACACAAGCACTGGGTGCTGGGGCCCTGAGAACATTGTCCATGAGAGGCTCCCGCCGCACACAGAAGACCCAGAGGATGTGTTGCTGAAGAGAGAGAGAGGCCAGGCAGCACCAGGGCCCCAGATGCGAACAGGGAACTCAGATTTAAGTGGATCCTGCAGGCCCGGCTGCTGCCAAACTGACCAGAGATGAATCATACAGCCTAGCCCTTCCAGAATTCCTGACCCACAACATCGTGAATGACATGATATAGTGGTTCTAAAATCACAGAAGTCAGGGATAACTTGCTTTAGAGCAAGAGATAAAGTTAACACACCTTTAAAGAGACAAGAACGTCACATACCACTCAAAACTTATGGACAGTCTGTAAAATTATAAACAGAAACATAAAACAAAATGTGTGGGTTCCTGTACAATTTCTGTGTTGCTTGCCAGTGAAGCTCTCTTTCAACAACTTCTTAGTTTTAAAAAAAAAAAAAAAAACATTTTTAACTTGCCAAAAGAGAAACATTTTTTTAAAAATCAGAACTCAGCATTTTCAATGCAAACAATGCAAATGATGTTTAGGTTTATTCCATTTTCTTGACTTTCCATCCTGCCTACTTTCCTGCCAGTCCTCCACACACCTTCTTGTATATTCTGCTCACATTTATTCTCGGCTCATCTTACCCTTGATGCCTCCTCACCTACAGTTCATAGCCACTGTAAAATGGCTTTGTTCCCAAAAGACTTCAGAAGACGTTCTTTCCTGAAAAACCTATAAATCCTTCATTGCCTAATCAATTAGTTCTCATTTTATTTTAGCTAAAAATTTGTCTAGGTAATTTGCCCAACACAAAGAGAAACTCCTAAAAATAGAAAAAAGAAAAGAAAAAAAAAAGTCTAATAATTTTACTTAAGTTTAGATCCTATTACTTCTCTATAATTTCCTTTCCTATCCCTTGAAACAAAAGGAAATGTTAACTCTATAAGACACAATCTGGTTAAAGTAAACTTGCATAATTTCTTCTCCTGTCACTTACCTGGAACAAAAACTTAGGAATTCTCACAACTCTTGGATCTACCTTAAGGACCATCCTCACAACAAAAACTCCAATCATGATTCTATTTTAAACTGGATTTTCTAATTCTACTGTAACAATGAAAATGGGTTTCTCACCAATTTTTACTTTATTCTGCTAACTTTGGCAGTTAAACTTGCATAATTTCTTCTCCTGTCACTTACCTGGAACAAAAACTTAGGAATTCTCACAACTCTTGGATCTACCTTAAGGACCATCCTCACAACAAAAACTCCAATCATGATTCTATTTTAAACTGGATTTTCTAATTCTACTGTAACAATGAAAATGGGTTTCTCACCAATTTTTACTTTATTCTGCTAACTTTGGCAGCAGCATCTTCCTAGAATTTTGAGAAGACGACATGGAGGAGAGAGTGAGAAGAGTCCTTAGGGGTATTGTTGAACGCTTGCTTCATGCTCTCTGGATTTGGCAGGTTTCTACATCTCATTCTTTCTCTGGTGAGGATTTTTAGAAATTCCTCCATTTCTGCAGTTCCCTTAATGAGAGAAAATATTATTATTCCGTGTATGTCTAAGCCAAAAGAGGCTGATATTCAAAATTTTTATTCTAAACTCAATCAAAATTTCATTCATTTCCCCCTCCAAGTTAATGTGGCAATGGATGTGTCAAAATACAGTGAAACAGTTTGGTAAAATACCATGCTCAAAATGATGGAGTATAAACATTGAAATTCTCTGTAGAAATCTGGAAAATATTTATCTTGTATTAAATTAAAAACCATAGTACAAATATATGTATGCATAATTACTGAAACAGTTTAAATGTGAAAAAATTTCAAGGTAATATAAAATATAAAAAGCAGTTGTGTCTGTTGAATTGTGACAAGTATGCTGAAACAATTCAATGGGAAGAGAGCAGCCTTTGCAACAAACTGTAGTGAGACAACTGGACATCCACACGTAAGTGGTGAAAATGGAGTCCTACCTCTCACCAGACACAAAATTAACTCAACATGGACTGCAGGTAGAAATGTTAGAGCCAAGTCTGTAAAACTCTTAGAAGAGAACATAACAGCAAATCTTTGTGACCCTGACTTAGTCAATGGTTTCTTGAGCAAAGCACAAGGGACAAGAGAAAAACAGGTAAATCAGACTTCAGGAAAATTAAAAACTTTTGTGCTGCAAACAATACTATCAAGAAAGTGAAATAACAACCCATAAAATGGGAGAAAACATTTGTTAAACAGGTCTGATAAGGAATTTGTGTTTGGAATAATACAAAGAAAACTTACAAGTCGATAACAAAAAGACAACCCAATTTAAAAATGGATAAAGAACCTAAATAGACCTTCTTCCAGATGATCAATAAGCAGAAGAAAAATGTGCCTGACCTCAGTAAAGATTAGGGAAATACCAAAGAATAGCACAGTGAGAAGCCACCTCACATCCACTAGAATGGCTATCATCAAAAGGATGGAAAAAATAGAATAAGCATATGCAAAGATTAGGAGAAACTGGAGCCCTCACATATTGCTGGCAGATTTTTTTAAATGGTGCAGCCACATTAGAAAATTTGACCATTTCTCCACCTGTTAAACATATAGCTTCCATAAGACTCAGAATTCCACTCCTGCATATAAACCCAAGAGAAATGAAAACACAAATCCACATAAAAAATTACTTCTAATGTTCACAACAGCACTGTTTATAGAAACTAAAAAGTGAAGACAACCCATGTGTTCCTCCACTGGTAAAAGAATAAAGTGTGATGGATCCATGCCATGCAATATTATTCAGCAAAAAAAGAAGCTAAATCACTCAGATCAGTTCAGTCGCTCAGTCGTGTCCGAAATATTTGTGACCCCATGGACAGCAGCACGCCAGGCCTCCCTGTCCATCACCAACTCCCAGAGTTTACTCAAACTCATGTCCACTTGGTCGGTGATGCCATTCAATCATCTCATCCTCTGTCATCCCCTTCTTCTCCCACCTTCAATCTTTCCCAGAATTCAGGTCTTTTCAAATGAGTCAGTTCTTCACATCAGGTGGCCAAAGTATTGGAATTTCAGCTTCAGCATCAGTCCTTCCAATGAATATTCAGGCCTGATTTCCTTTAGGATGAACTGGTTGGATCTCCTTGCAGTCCAAGGGACTCTCTACAGTCTTCTCCAACACCACAGTTCAAAAGCATCAGTTGTTTGGTGCTTTCTTTATAGTCCAACATTCATATCCATATATGACTACTGGAAAAACCATAACTTTGACTAGATGGACACTTGTTGGCAAAGTAATGTCTCTGCTTTTTAATATGCTATCTAGATTGGTCATAACTTTTATTCCAAGGAGCAAGTGTTTTTTTAATTTCATGGCTGCAATCACCATCTGTGATGATTTTGGAGCCCCCCCAAAAAAAGTCTGTCACTGTTTCCACTGTTTCCCCATCTATTTGCCATGAAGTGATGAGACCAGATGCTATGATCTTAGTTTTCTGAATATTGAGTTTTAAGCCAACTTTTTCACTCTCCTCTTTCACTTTCATCAAGAGGCTTTTTAATAATTCTTTACTTTCTTCCATATCTGAGGTTATTGATATTTCTTCCAACAATCTTGATTCCAGTTTGTGTTTCATCCAGCCCAGCATTTCTCATGATGTACTCTGCAGATAAGTTAAATAAGCAGGGTGACAATATACAGCCTTGACGTACTCCTTCCAGATTTGGAACCAGTCTGTTGTTCCATGTCCACTTCTAACTCTTGCTTCCTGACCTGCATACAGATCTCTCAAGAGGCAGGTCAGGTGGCCTGGTATTCCCATCTCTTTCAGAATTTTCCACAGTTTATTCTAATCCACACAGTCAAAGGCTTTGGCATAGTCAATAAAACAGAAATAGATGTTTTTCTAGAACTCTCTTATTTTTTCAATGATACAACGGATGTTGAGTATTTGATCTCTGGTTCCTCTGCCTGTTCTAAATCACTGGTACCTGCTAACACATGATAAACCTTTAAATTATTCTGTTGAATGGAAAAAGCCAGTCATAAAATCACTTGTTGTATGAGTTCATTTTCATGCAATATCCAGAATATGAAATTTGTAAAGACAGATAATGGCATCTGGTCCCATCACTTCGTGGGAAATAGATGGGGAAACAGTAGAAACAGTATCAGACTTTATTTTGGGAGCTTCAAAATCACTGCAGATGGTGACTGCAGCCATGAAAGTAAAAGACGCTTACTCCTTGGAAGGAAAGTTATGACCAACCTAGATAGTATATTCAAAAGCAGAGACATTACTTTGCCAAGAAAGGTCCATCTAGTCAAGGCTATGGTTTTTCCAGTGGTCATGTATGGATGTAAGAGTAGGACTGTGAAGAAAGCTGAGCACTGAAGAATTGATGCTTTTGAACTGTGGTGTTGGAGAAAACTCTTGAGAGTCCCTTGGACTGCAAGGACATCCAACCAGTCCATCATAAAGGAGATCAGCCCTGGGTGTTCTTTGGAAGGATTGATGCTAAAGCTGAAATTCCAATACTTTGGCCACTTCATGCGAAAAATTGACTCACTGGAAAAGACTCATGTTGGGAGGGATTGGGGGCAGGAGGAGAAGGGGACGACCGAGCATGAGATGGCTGGATGGCATCACGGACTTGATGGACGTGAGTCTGAGTGAACACCGAGAGATGGTGATGGACAGAGAGGCCTAGCGTGCTGCGATTCATAGGGTTGCAAAGAGTCGGACAGGACTGAGCTACTGATCTCATCTGATCTGATCTGAAAGAAAGAAAGTAGATTAGTGATGTCAAAGGCAGGGAGTGGAAGTGTTGGCAGAAACAGGGAGTGACAGCTAGTTTGAGAGTTAATAAAATGCTCTAAAATCAGACTGTTATAGCTATACAGTATGATAGTTATCCAGTGTGCATGTGGGTCACATATACTGTGAATATTAATATGCCATACTGTGAAAGCACTAAAAACCATTGGAATACACATTTTCAATGGGTGAATTTTATGGTGCACAAAATATAACCCAATAATGCTACTTCTGAAAAAGATGATGGATAGTTGCCTTAAATCAGACTGTTATAGCTATACAGTATGATAGTTATCCAGTGTGCATGTGGGTCACATATACTGTGAATATTAATATGCCATACTGTGAAAGCACTAAAAACCATTGGAATACACATTTTCAATGGGTGAATTTTATGGTGCACAAAATATAACCCAATAATGCTACTTCTGAAAAAGATGATGGATAGTTGCCTGGAAAATCCCATTGACGGAGGAGGCTGGTGGGCTACAGTCCATGGGGTCGCTAAGAGTCGGACAAGACTGAGTGACTTCACTTTCACCTTTCACTTTCATGCACTGGAGAAGGAAATGGCAACCCCCTCCAGTGTTCTTGCCTGGAGAATCCCAGGGACGGGGGAGCCTGGTGGGCTTCTGTCTATGGGGTCGCACAGAGTCGGACATGACTGAAGCAACTTAGTAGTAGTAGTAGTTGTTTTTATAAAATGTTCTTTAAAATTTCTTTGTGAAATCATATTTGTATTCAGGATGTAGTTGATTACAATATTGTATTAGTTTTAGGTAAACAGCAAAGTGATTCAATTATATACTTTTTTCACATTATTTTCCATTATAGGTTATTATAGGATATTGCATATAGTTCCCTTTGCTCTATAGTAAATCCTTGTTGGTTACTTATTTTATATAGTTTTATCTATTAAACTCATACTAATTTACCCCCCACCTTTGGTAACCATAAGTTTATTTTCTATGTCTGAAGTCTATTTCCATTTTATAAATAAGTGCCTTTGTATCTTTTTTTAGATTCTACATATGAATGATATTGTGTGATAGTTGTCTTCTCTGTCGACTTGCTTCACTTAAAATAGTATCATAATCTCTAGGTCTATTCATGTTGCTGCAAATGGCATTATTCCATTTTTTTATGGCTGACTAGTATTCTGTTGCATATATGTATCAATATCACATCTTCTTTATCCATTCATCTGTCGATGGGCATTTAGGTTGCTGTAATGTCTGGGCTATTGTGAATAATGCTGTTATGACGGGTGGAATGCATGTATCATTTTGAATTAGAGTTTTCTCCAGAAGCAGGATTGCTGGATCATATGGCTACTTTATTTTTAGCATTTTAAAAATCTCCATACTGTTCTTTACAGTGGCTGCACCAAGTTACATTCCTGTGAACAGCGTATGGTTCCCTTTTTCCATACCATCTCCAGCACTTACTATTTGTAAACTTTTAATGATGGAGATGGGAAAACAATGGAAATGGTGAGAGTCTTTTTCTTGGGGGCCTCCAAAATCACTGCAGATGGTGACTGCAGCCAAAAAATTAAAAGACACTTGCTCCTTGGAAGAAAGGCTATGACCAAACTAGAGAGTATATTTAAAAGCAGAGACTTACTTTGCCAACAAAGTCCGTCTAGTCAAAGCTATGGTTTTTCCAGTAGTCATGTATGGATGTGAGAGTTGGACTATAAAGAAAGCTTAGCACCGAAGAATTGATGCTTTTGAACTGTATTGTTGGGGAAGACTCTTGAGAGTCCCATGGACTGCAAGGAGATCCAACCAGTCCATCCTAAAGGATATCAGTCCTGAATATTCCTTGGACAGACTGATGCTGAAGCTGAAATTCCCATACTTTGGCCATCTGATGTGAAGAACTGACTCACTTGAAAAGACCCTGATGCTGGGAAAGATTGAAGGCAGGAGAAGAAGGGGATAACAGAGGATGAGACGGTTCAATGGTATCACTGACTTTACGGACATGGATTTCAGTACGCTCCAGGAGTTGGTGATGGACAGGGAAGCCTAGCGTGCTGCAGTCCATGGGTTCGTGAAGGGTCAGACAAGACTGAGTGATTGAACTGAAACTGAAACTGAATTCTGAGGAGTGTGATGTGATACCTCATTGTGGTTTTGATTTTCATTTCTCTAATAGTGATGTTGAGCGTCTTGTTATGTGTCTATTGGCCATCTGTATGTTGAATGACACTGTTGATCACTCTTGAGCTCACACGCACAGCACTGCAGTTACTTAGAGAGGGAAGAGAGGTCCCTGCATCCCAGCTGAGTGACCTCCACAGGTAGGGGAGTGAAGGGATGGTCACTTGGGCAGCTGGATGCACTGAATGAAGCAATTCTAAAGGAAATGATCTGCAACTCAGGCCACCAGCAACTTTCTCTATGAATTAATTGGCTCTGAACCTGCTCATAAACTCATCCACTTCAATGTAATGAAATAATCTGCTGGAAAAGACTGGTCGCATGACAATCTGCATTTATAACTGAGGCAATAATTTTGCTTGTTCCCTTCCACTAGCAATAGACTTGGAGTCTATCATGGTTAACCTTTTGGAGCTGTGATCACTGTCTCTGTTTTCTCCTTTAGTTCTATGGTTTCTGGTTTATAAATCTCTCCTTCCTCCCTCATACCATTTTCTTTGTTGTATCACTGCAGACAGCACAAAGGTAAAATAAATGAAATCTCAGGTTCTAAGGATCCTCAAAGCCTAACAACTGACAAGAAGGAGACCAGGGTCAGGGCAGGAAGCGAGCTGCATGTTGTCCAGCCTGGTTGAGCCGCATGCCCTGTCCTGACAGCAATGTCCAGGCACCAGAGGTACATGACCAGAGGCCACGCCCCAGCCCCTTGATTCTCAGGCTAATAGAGTAAGACCTTAGAGGTCAACTTTTCCAGCCCCACACTTTATAGATGAGCAAACCAATGTCCAGGGAGATATAAATGCTAGCTACATGGCTAGTTAGTGACAGAGTTAGTGCTAGAATCTGCTCTTTGCTTTATACATAGTTATGAGAGAAAAGCATCTTTCACCAAAAAAGGTCATGCTAGAATCTTTAAGCCCCCAGTACCTCAGAACATGACCTTGTTTGGAAACTGGGAGATCACAAGTATGATTCTACTGGACTGGATTATACTGGATTGTCAGTTGTGGTCATACTGGACTAGGGTGCCCCCTAACCCAGTATAATAACAGGTGTCCTCACAAGTAGACAAAGACACAGGAAGGGAGCTACCTGGAGGCTGAAGCCAGGGCTGCACTGAGGCAGCTGTAAGACAGGAGCACAGGGCTACTGGCAAGACACTGGCCCAGCTTCTCCAGAGCTGGAAAGAGTCAGGGAAGGACCTCCTGCTCCTTTCAATGGAGTGTGGTCCCTCCTGCATTTTGATTTTGGACTTCTAGCTTCCAGAACTTGGAGACAATACATTTCTGCTGTTTAAAATACCCAGTTTGTGGTCCTTTGTTACAGTAGTCCTGGGACACTAACACACCCACCACTTTGCTCACCAGTCAGTCCTAAAGGAAATCAACCCTGAATGTTCACTGGAAGGACTGATGCTGAAGCTGAAGCTCTAATACTTTGGCCATCTGATGCAAAAAACTGACTCACTGGTAAAGACCCTGATTCTAGGAAAGATTGAAGGCAGGAGGAAAAGGGAAGTCAGAGGATGAGATGGTTGGATGGCATCACTGACTCAATGGACATGAATCTGAGCAAGCTCCGGGAGATAGTGAAAGACAGGGAAGCCTGGCACTCTGCAGTCCACTGGGTCACAAAGAGTCAGACATGACTACGTGACTGAACAGCTTTGCTCACACTGAGTCTTACAACAGGGCTGCAGCAGAGCAGACTTATCCTGTCTTTATGGTCACAGAAACCAAAAGAATCTGTCCACCTCCCCAGCCACTGTCCCTATATTTGGACACTCACTTTCAAACACCAAGTGTCAAAGGCAGTGTTTCTTCTTTCCTTTGAGTCACATTTCAAGTTGCATCAGGACCAGAGGAGTAGCAGTCACCACAGCACCTGTTAGGGGATATGAAAAATATTCTTGATGCCAAAACACCTCCCTTCCTGATCCTGACAATATGTCAGCAGGCAGTAAGCCCTGGAGCATTGGCACTGAGTTCCCTCAAGTCTTCCCAACACAGGCTGATCCAGGAAAGGCCATGCATGCTCTCCCCATCACTTCGTGTGGGTGGGTCTGTCCCAGGTGGAAGAAGTATACACACACCACACACACAGGGCAGCCCCCAGTGCAGGCAGCTGGGTGCGGTAGAAGAGCGCACCTGCTGGAGACACAAGGACCCTGGCTGGAATCTGTGTGCTCTGCGGTGTGCCCCTAGGAAAGACATCTTCCTTCTCTGTGTTTCATCATCTGGAAGGGCTTCCCCAGGGGAAGAATCTGCCTGCAATGCAGGAGATCTGAGCTTGATCCCTCAATAAAGGTGCTAATACCCACCTTGCCAGATTCATGTAATACATATAGATGAAGTTATTTAAAGCACAGTCTATTAAGATATACTATAAATGAATGTGGGCTTGTTGATATTTTCATTGCTATTTTATTAAATTCCAGCGCTGGACAAAGACCTTCATGGAAAACCTAACCATGTCTTATCAACTCTTCTCCATCCTATGCTGGAAGCATGGGACAGGGGTCCCGTGTCATCCAGCTTTATCTGTCCCAGCAGCACATCCATTCAGGAGCCATTGAGTAGAGACCAACACCCATCTAAATCCCAGTCTCTGAACAGAGGGCTTGGTGCACAGCAAGCAGTCAAAACTAACTGTTGCATGCTGAATACATGTTACACAAACACTTTTCCTCAGGATTCACAATCAGCCATTTAAAATGAGCAAGTAAGTATTCTTGTCCTAAAACACTGACTCTCTTCACTATTAAGAAGCACCAAGTATGGACATCATCCAAGGTCAGCCTGCCTCAGTCTGAAAATACATTGTCTTTCACGAGCACTTTCCAAAACCAGTGCATCAGTGACACTTTGCTTTAATCAAATTTTACTGTAAGTCTGTCCTTTGGATGTTGCAGACTAGGAATCACACTTTCTGATATTTCTCTTGCCCCAAATTTGCATCCATAGGCTTCCAAATGTGCATTTTCTTCCACGGAAGCTCAACTGGCCTGTTTTTAAATCTGAGATCTTCAAAGAGGATGCTATACACACACGCATGTGCACGCACACACACACACAGGTAATAACTGGATGTAAGTTAGTCCAGGTCCATTTCCCTTGAGTCTCTTCTCTTCTTGTCTTACGTCCCTTGCTTTCTGGTTTCCATGTGCAGCCTTAAGACAGGCATCTTTTGCTATATTCATCCTCTCATGTCAGTTGTCTGATTTTAACAGGCTCATCACCATTATTTGAGGACTGTGACAAACAACAAAAGAAATCTGCTGTGCTCTTCCTGTAGGCTCTCAACAGAAGTAGACTGAAAAAACCCTGTGACTTGACTGCCATCTAGAGAAAGCTAGAGATATTGGAATTAAACAAGCTAATCTAGTATCTTGATAGGTTTACATCTCTCTAACCCTTTGGGCAAAAAAAGATAATAATAATAAGGAAAAGGCTTTTAAACAAGACATGCAGAAAATACGTAAACGCTATATTGTAGCTTGGGATGTTGTTATTCATCTTTTTTTTTTATAAAAATGTATGCAATTGTATTGTTCCTATGGAGAAATGATACTACTCATTATCGGGAGCCACAGCCGCCATTGCAGGATGGCGCCGGTTTCCTGCTTCCTGGTTCTTCGCAAACGTAGACTAAAAAGATGCATGCGCAAGATGTGTCTCTTAAGGTCACGGATATGCTAATCAGGGATTCTAACAGTGTTCTGTTATGAGCCAATGGCAGTGTTCCGTTATGAGCCAATGGCAGTGTTCCGTTATGAGCCAATCAGAGGTTGACACGCCTCCCCTCTGGGCTATATAAGCAACTGCTTTCCCTGCATCGGCGCCCTCGCCACTTCCTAAAAGAGCTGTAACAATAAACCTGCGTGTCAGAAGAATCCTGTCTGTGGCGTTCTCCTTATCGTCGAGGCGGGCGACCACAACTCATGATAGCCAACTGCTTCCACTTGAATTTATTTTATGGATTCCTTTGGAAAATATACATCAAGGTAATGTAATTATTATATCTGCACATTTGTGATGCTATAATTAAAACCAGGAAGTTGTTCTCATTAAATTATCCAGATTGTTATTGACTTCTTTCCTGCTGGCATATGAGTTTTCATCTTAAAATGGACTTCAGAACCTCTCTATGCTATTCCTGTCATATTAATACTGGTGGCTCGGATGGTTAAAAATCTGCCTGTAATGCAGGAGACTCGGGTTCGGTCCCTGGATGAGAAGATCCCCTGCAGAAGAAAACAGTAATCCACTCCAGTATTCTTGCCTAGAGAAGGACAGAGGAGCCTGGCAGGCTCTAGTCCACTGGGTCACCAGAGTCAGACATGACTTAGCAACTAAACCACCACCACCACTAGTATTCTTGCCTGGAGAATAACATGGACAAGGAGCCTGATGGGTACAGTCCATGGGGATGGACACAACTGAGCCACTAACACAACATCACTAAACAAAAAACTTACCCAGCTTCATAAAATGGCTTTTGAACAATTGTATCACTCAAAGCTTTAACAAAGCCTAAAGATATGGAAATTTTTAAAATGATCTCACTGAAGTTTCCTCTGTTCCTGTAAAACAAATCTGTAGATATTCTATAAAGATCTATTACCTAGAAATGTAAAAGAATTGGTGGTTTTCCTTTTCTTTTACATTGCCATAGGAATATCTGTTATTCCAGTGCCAAGAAGTCAACACGTGAGCTTATTGTGATTCCTGACCATTTCCACAACAGGATTTTTCTATTTCACAGCTTGCAGATAATGGTGATGAGAGTGTTAAATTCAGGAAAGTGACAAACGGAAATGTAAAGGATGAGTTACAGTGGATGATGCACATCTGAAGGCTACACAGTGAAACAGGAAGGAAAAAACAGGAAAATTCACAGAGTATTAACTTTAAAACCACAGACTAAAAATTTAATCCCATTCTATGTTGCGAGGTATCACATTTTGGGGGCACTGCATCCTGTTAAAGATTTCAGATTTAAAAACTGAGACCAACAGAGTGTCTGTGAAAGAGAATACAATTTGGAAGCCTATGATGCAAATTTGGGGCGAGAGAAAATCCAGGAAGTGTGACTATTCCATTCCTAGTCTTCTATATCCAAAGGACTTTGATGTATTCCAAAATATGGCTTAAGTTTCATTAGTGCAATGTTGGTTTTGTAAAGCTGTAGTGCAATGCAGTGTATTTTAGGACTAAGTCCAGGTAAACACAGATGAAGGCTGGGTGCTCCCAACTAGAGCCAGAAAACTTTTCCTCGAAGGTCAGGCAGTAAACAGCTTCTACTTTCTGGACCACAGGGTCTCAACTAGTCAGTTGCCACTGTAGCATGAGAACGGCCATGAGCAGCATGTCAACCAGTTAGTGTGGCCATGTCTCAGGAAAACTCTATAACAACAGGCCAGCCATGGTGTCAGAGCAGGATCTTGCATTTGCCCAATGGGAGCGACTGTCAAATGGCAGAGGCCAGAACCATCAGCTACTCAGTGTCCCAAGGGGCAGAGCTCACACAGGAGCCTTAAGCCCACTGACACCAGCTCCAGTCTACCGGAACTGGGGCCTTTTTTTAATACAGCTGGTACACCTTCTGCAATATTGAACGTAAAATACTCTCAAGAAAAATGACTTTCTCTCAGATAGACATATATATACAGAGACACACATGCACACAGTCTTCTCAGGTGAGTAATGGAAGCAGAAGGCACAAGACAAATGAACTGGATATAGATGAATATTTATGTTCTCTGTCTCAAAGCCTGTTTCAGATTGCTGCACCTTCCTAGGACTAGATTCTACAGCATCTATCAGATGCATTTTCATTTTAAAACAGCTTCTATTTCACAACTGGTATTCTCCCATAAGTTGTGCCTGTAAAAATGACCACAGAAATAATCTTTGCCTAAAAATTGAAACACTGAAGCAGCTGCACTGACAAGGAATTTCCATATAACTCCGTGTCCTGGCCCCTAAAGAGCTGCGGACCATAGGCAGAGCATGCTAGGAGAGGAAGGCTGCGGATACAGAGCAATCTGAGACAGTATGCTTTAATCAAGCACAGGGGTTTTTCTCGTTTTCAGTCTACTTCACCATCGCAAGGAGGATGCCTGCTCTCCCTTTTGATAGATCATCTTTTTGATAGATCATCTTTCACCTTTAGCTTTTTGAGAACTCTCTGCATGATGACTTCCTCTACCATGAAGACACACAACCATGAACTCCTGTAATCACTGCCCTGCTGACTTTTCCTTCTGCCTGTGACTGGCCTGTGCAAAGGGCAGACAGAGCATAGATGGGAGGAGGACAGCCCTGGTGGAAACCACTGCTCCAGCTCACACTGGCCCCGGGGCCCTGAGGAAGCTACTCAACTGCTCTGAGAACCGGTCTCTTCCATGTAAAATGGAGGGAGCACCAGGTCTACCAACTCTGTTGACACAATTTAAGAAGGATGTCTGTGAGGGGTCTCGCATGTCACTCAGTACACGTTGGTTCATCTCGCCTCTCCCCACCATCCTTTCACCAAGACATGGACTGTGAAGTCCAGAACTTATTTATCCACATGCCCCCACCTCACACTGTGGCCACTGGATTAGATGCAGAGCAGGGGCTGCCTACATGGTTCTGGAATGAGCAGTCGGTTCTCAGGTTTTCCTTCATTACTGAAGATCTTAATCTCTTCAGTTGCTACGAGGATGAGCCAAAGGTGTTCTCTGAGTCATGAAAAGAAAATGTTTCATAAATTCAAAAACAGAAGAACCCAGTCCCGCTAACATATACATACACACGACCGTAAATAAAACAGATAAATAACAAAGACCAACTGTACAGAACAGAGAACTATAGACATTATTTTGTAATAACCTGTAAGGAAAAAGAATCTGAAAAAGAATACACGCCACGTGTGTGCACACGTGTGTGCACACACATGCTTGGGCTTGTGCTCAGTCGTGTCCTACTCTCTGTGACCCCAAGAACTGTAGCCCACCAGGCTCCTCTGTCCGTGGGATTTTTCAGGCAAAAATACTGGAGTATACCACTATTGTGGTCATCTGATGCAAACAGCTGACTCATTGGTAAAGTCCCTGATGCTGGGAAAGATTGATGGCAAAAGAGGAAGAAGGCATCAGAGGATGAAATGGCGGGATGGCATCACTGATGCAATGGACATGAACTTAGGCAAACTCCAGGAGATGGTGAGGGACAGGGTGGCCTGGGGTGCTGCAGTCCACGGGGGTCACAGAGTCGGACACAACTGGGTGACAGAACAACAACAATACTGGAGCAGGTTGTCATCTCATCTTCCAGGGGATCTTCCCGACCCAGGGATTGAACCCTCATTTCCTGCAATGGCCAGCAGATTCTTTACCACCAAGCCACCGGGGAAGCCTATATACACATACATGTGTGTATATATGGTGTGTGTGTGTGTGTGTGTGTGTGTGTGTGTGTGTGTGTGGTGTGTGTGTGTGTGTGTGGCTGAATCACTTTGCTGTACACCTGAAACTAACACATCAGAAATCAACTATAATACGTCAATAAAAAATAAAATTAAGAAAAGGATGACTCCCCCCCCCACTCATGACACTAGAATGCTTCACATCAAGTAGGCACTCATTTGTCTGCTGAAAAATGAGAACCACATGAGTGTGGACCGTATTAAAGAGATGCAGTCATGATATTACACTCTGGTCTCAGGGAGCGATTGGACGAACTGTGTTATCCAAATGGTGGGAAAACAAGGTGCTTTATCACGAGGTTTTACTACTGCTGTTAAGTCCTGTGACTAGACACTGCTTAGCATTGCCCAGGGAAGAATCTTGCTGTCAAAACAGGCTTCACATGTTGATGTTTTTCACCATACAGGGCACCACCTGCTGATAGTATCATGGAAATGTCATTCAGGGAATCAGCAAGATTAGATATGAGTAATTTGGAGTCATCCAGACAAAGGAGTTATGATCGGAAGAGGAAATGAAACTAACAAATCATCTGTCGGGGATAACAGTGGAAAGAGGATCTAGCAGTTACGTCAAGGCTTTGAGGAAAAGAAAGTTTTTCTTAAAAATCACTAGCTTTGAGGCACATAAACAGAGCAGATAAGATGCCAATAAAAAGAAAATGGGCTTCCTGAAATACCAAGAGGGTACATAAAAAGAAACCAATTAAATAGCAATGTCTCTTTTCTGATTGTTCTGGTCCTTAGGGGTAGGAGCTGCAGATGCATTTTTTCCTCTTTGCTTTTCTAGTTGTATAAGACATAGGAGAAGCAGTTACACTGAGATTTACACTATTATTAGTCAGTTTTAAAACCTGAATTTTTCTTACGAAACGTAACTACTGCCCATTTTGCCTATCATGGTACATATGATTTCCAGATTACCAGCGTGACAAGAAGAGTGTCACATGTGTTTTGATTGTGTCACCAGAATTACAGACCTTGTATAATTCATGCTGAACAATATCCCTGATAAGTTATCAGTCTGGCCACAAAAGTCAGGAGATAATACAATAATATGCAAAAGTGATTTTACTTATCAACACGTAAATGTCACTGCATCAGTTTTAAAGACCAATATGTCTGGCACCCCACTCCAGTACTCTGACCTGGAAAATCACATGGACAGAGGAGCCTGGTGGGCTGCAGTCCATGGGATCTCGAAGATTCAGACACAACTGAGCGACTTCCCTTTCACTTTTCACTTTCATGCATTGGAGAAGGAAATGGCAACCCACTCCAGTGTTCTTGCCTGGAGAATCCTAGGGACAGGGGAGCCTGGTGGGCTGCCGTCTATGGGGTCGCACAGAGTCGGACATGACTGAAGTGACTTAGCAGCAGCAGCATGTCTGTAAGAATGTTTATGTACACAGAAAAAAAGTCTCCACTCTGGCCAGAGAGAAATCCTAATTTTTCCTGCACCTTCCTACGTATCTCATAGTCATTGTGCAGGTGACAGCTGACCCAGTCGGGGCAATCCCATCGTCTTCCATCATTTAAAAACTAATTACATGTTGCTTCTCTAATGATTCTTTCCAGGTGGAACAATAACTAGGTATCTAAAAAGAGAAAGGACCTAGGAAAGAGAAAATTACAGCTTTCTCCACGGACAGCTGGGCTTAGGGTTAGTGATTGTCAGAGAAGTAAAGTTCCATTTATGCAGCTGAAAACAGTCATCCAAGACTTGTTAATGGTCCAAGATTCTTCTGAACAGCTCAACACGTCCACCTAGTTCTCACCTGAGATTACAAGAGCTAGCACTTATGGGGCGTGTGTCACATGAGAGGCACTGTTTAAACTCTGAGTATCAGAGTTTAAATCCTCCAGTCCTCACAGCAATTATGCTATATTCCCATCCTCACTCTGCAGGTGTGAAACGGGGGCAAAATGGTTAAGTAGCTCGCAGAAGCACGCAGGACAAGTAACAAAGCCAGGTTCTAACCCGGAACCCTGGCTCCAAAGTCCAAAGCCTTAGCCCTATGGTCCCAGGCAGGCTGCTAGGGGATCTAAGATTTAGATTCCTAGAAACCAGTTTAATATAACCTACTCATTATCCTAAGAAAGAAAAATAGCAAGTTTGCTAGATGGAATGTCTCTCTTACAAGGTCCTACAGAGAAACACTCATGGGTGGATGGGAGGGGCAAAGCCCTTGTCATGAAGACCCTAATAATACACATCCCACGCTTTCTCCAAAGCCTGGAAATATTTTGTTCCAAAGAAGCAAAACCAAATGTCCATGTTCCTTTAGGCTAATCCATGACTCAATAGAAAATGAACCACAACTCAATGTCCTTAAAAACATAAAAAATTAATCAAAAACAAATAAAGGGAAATTCTGCACTTGGCTTAAGCCATATAAGAAATGTCTGAACGGAGAGTGTTACAATTAACCAAAGGTCTTAACTCAAATAGATTAATTAGCAACCATAAAATTTTTGTAAGTAAAGACTTATTAGTACAAAAAAATAAGTCATGGAAAATAATGTATCAGTCCTTCTCAGGCATGAAACCAGTGTTATGGAATTTTTTTTCAACCAGTTCGTCAAGAATTTAAAGAAAGAACTCAGGCAGTACAATAGAATTTATTTCCCATCTTAATTACTTTTGAACAGCTGCATTTCACCCACAGGTTCTTTTTTTCATTTATGCCCTCTGTTTAAAATGGGTGATATCTTTTTATGAAACAGTTGTAAGCAATGTTCCAACAATAATGTTCTTTGATGACCTTGAAACCCTAAATGACAGTTTTGGACTTGTTCACACCCACCTCCCAAGTCAATCATATTCTAGGTGGTCACACAACAAGAAGGTGCCAAAGTGGCCCCCTTGGAAGCCCATGACCCTGAGGTGGTTTGACCAGGGCTTGCTGTCAGCTTGAACTCCATATTTATCCCAAGAATACAATCCTTTGAGCAAAAAGCTTGACTGGAGCCCTTCCACATCAGTCTTCATGGGACACGAAGTTCAAATTAAAATTAAAAATTCAAATTTAAGTCCCATTGCTCCCTTCCTCACACACCACATTAATCAAAGGAAACTATAATTCTCTATACACACCCTGCTTTTTCCTTATTTCCATCTTTACTTTCACGAGTCTTCCATTTCAAACATTCATTCTCATCCTTTTCTTCAAAACTAAGCTCAAATACAATTTCTTACACACACACAGGTTTCTCTCAGCTATTTTTGTGTGTGATGATTAATCTTATATGTAAATTCATCTAGGCCATGGTACCTAGGTTTTAGGGAAAAACCAGTCAAGTTAGTGCTACAAAAGCATTTTTAGACAAGATGGGCTTTTAGATCAGTAGACTTCAAATAAGGCAGATCACCCTCCATAACATAGGTGGGTCTCATCTAAATCAGTTGAAGATCTTAAGAGAAAAAACTGAGGTCTCCTAACTCAAGATGCAACATTAGGTTTTTCTGGGTCTCCAAGCTATTGGCCTGTCCTGCAGACTTCAGAATTGCCAGAACTCACAATCATGTGAGACAATTCCTTAAAATAAATCTCTTTCTCTAGGTGGATAGATAGTCATACACATCATAAGAAACAGACTATAAACACACACCCTGGAGAAGGAAATGGCAACCCACTCCAGTATCCTTGCCTGGGAAATTCCATGGACAGGAGAGCCTGGTGGGCTACAGTCCATGGTACCGCAAGAGTCAGTCACAACTTAGCAAGTAAGCCACCACCACCACACACTCACTATATAAGTATATATCTTACTGATTCTGTTTCTCTGGAGAACCCTAACTAGTAGAGTATAATGCCTGATATCCCTATTGAACCCTCAAAAGCAATCCTCCTCTTTCTATTCCTCGAAGAACAATGCTTTGAAAGTAGAGTGTGTTTAATAAATATTAAATGAATGATTGATTGTTTGGTCAATGAATGAAGAAATCTCAAGTCAGATCCCTCTGGGAAATAACTAAATTTATATTTTTATTCTCTCTTTCCTTTGTCAGTTCTGAAGTTCACAACTAAACTCCTTTGTCTACACTGTTTCCGGTTGCTAATGGGTGTCTCTGCTTTCAGACCCTTCCAGTTCCTGCCCAAGTGTTTCTTGCACATTGCCACATAGATCTCTCTTCAAACCTCTCTCTTTCTCTCACACACACACACACACACTTCAGAGAACTGCATGGAAACTTGTAACAACTCTCCATTGCCTAGAATACCTTTACAGCTCTCATCTGTAACCACTTTGCCTTCATAGCAAGTATTACTGGACTAATCCTAAGAGGTTACTTGTTTAAAGATTTCTGTGTGTATTTCTACTTTTTCAAAGATGGCCATTATTATATATTCCGAAGATGCTGGGCATCTGGGCTGCAGACTCTGCCATCTCAGAACATCTATCTGCCTGACAAGTGTTTGCTTATCTTCAAGGTTCAGAGGTCACCTCCTCCTTCCATTCCCCCCAGTCAAGAACTTATTCCTCCACTCCCATACATATCTCCATGTGAGCTTGGGGGTGTTTGTCTGCATCACTAGAATGTGAGCTCCTCCCAGGCTGTGTTCTTATCTCTTCATCTTATGCACCCAGACATCTTGCCACGGCCTGAAAGCCCCAGCCTTTCCCTAAATACACATTTACATTTTATAGGCATGCAGAAAACTGTTGAAGTCTGCAGCAAAGCATAAATTATTGGCTTTTCTCTAGAAATTCTTTCCTAAAACCAGGAGGGAAAAAAACAGGTACTGTGAGCGGCACCTGTGCTCTGATGGACACTGCTTTTCCCTTCCCATCTGGGCGTTTAGACACGCTACAGAGCCAGTCAGTCCCTCTGAAATTACAGCTTCTGGGCTTCACATGTTTACTGCTGCAAGAAGCCAAGTGCTGTCTGGTTTGTACCTAAGAAAAATTGCGACTTGTCCTCCACAAAGTTTAAAGAATGGGCAGCTAATGCTCTAAAGAGCTAAACTCTCCAGTGGTTTCCAGGGAAGGGTTTTTAAAGGAAACATTTGGTCTGAGTGTTGCAGCTTGTGGACTTTCTTCTGATTGCTTAGCATTGAGGTAATGGGGTGATGTTTGGTTATCTTATTCATCAGCCTGCCAGTGCCAGCCAGCCTGGGATCTGTGTGCTTGTGGTCAGCATGTAGTCACCATCTTCTGCCTGGGCAGGAGTGTTGGTTTCTACCAAACAGCTCAAATATATGTGTCAGACTGTTGGTATATGTATCCCTTGAGGAAGAACTAGGACTCTGTTTCATTCCTGAGCTATTGTTTAAGCTGGACTTTCCAGGTGACTCAGCTGTAGAGAATCTGCCTGCCGGTGCAGGAGATGAGTTCAATCCTTGGGACAGGAAAGTTCCCTGGAGAAGAAAATGGCAGCCCACTCGTCTTCTTGCCTGGGAAATCCCACGGAGACGCTAGCCCAGAGGATCGCAAAAGAGTCAGACACGACTGAGCAACTAAACAACAGTAAAGTTTAAAGTATTATTTGTGGTGCCATCCAGGTGGCAGCCATGAGTTTGCCAGTTGGATAGTTAATGTCACCATTCATTGGAAGCTCCGCCACTAAACTCTGTTGTCAGTGCCTAATGTGGAAGACAGCTGAGCACAAACAAAGCCAGGGGCAAAGCCAAAACCTGTTGCTAAATACTGGTTGCCACTAGAATGCTGTTTGTAGACTGGAGGGTACAGATGTCATCTGTCACCAAAAAAGCAATTGCTTCCTCTCAATACCCTGACAGACCTGCACAGTCCATAGATTATCACTACCCTCAAAACCCCTTCAGTTCAGTTGCTCAGTCATGTCCGACTCTTTGCAACCTCATGAATCACAGCACGCCAGGCCTCCCTGTCCATCACCAACTCCTGGAGTTCACTTAAATTCATGTCCATCAAGTCGGTGTTATCATGTTTTAAATCTGTTGAAGTATGGGGAAAAAAATCAAGTGTGCTTCACAAAACTGGATCATAAAAATGAACTTGGCTAGAGCTGGCTTTAATAAGAGATTTTGAATCATGCCCTAGAAAAATCAAAGGGGACATCACTGCAGAAATGCTAAATAAGCAGGGCACTAAGGGCAAGAAGACTTGACACCGTTAGAGGCAGAAGAAACTCTGACACAAAATAAAACTAAACCTTCGAAAAAAACTGCTGCATGATAACATCTGTATAAATTAATCCATATTTGAATATTGTATACATGAAAGAGAAATGAATAAACACATATTTTCATTTCATTTACAAAAAGAGCTCTCTTAACTGCCTGAAACTTTACCTACTCAAATACCTGAGTTTTATTTTCTTTTTAGAACTGACTGCCCATGACACACGAATGAGCCCAGCTGTATTCATAGATTCTCCTTTCATCCACCACTGCTTACCAACTTCATCTGGTCACAAAACTGCATGTGTCACTAGACCTTGTTATAACTAACATTTTATTAAAAATTATGTAAACCAATAAATTGAAGAAAGTAGGGAAACCAC
>SJYC01092060.1:0-14269 GCA_006408675.1 Madoqua kirkii | reverse complement strand
TTCCTCTCAATACCCTGACAGACCTGCACAGTCCATAGATTATCACTACCCTCAAAACCCCTTCAGTTCAGTTGCTCAGTCATGTCCGACTCTTTGCAACCTCATGAATCACAGCACGCCAGGCCTCCCTGTCCATCACCAACTCCTGGAGTTCACTTAAATTCATGTCCATCAAGTCGGTGTTATCATGTTTTAAATCTGTTGAAGTATGGGGAAAAAAATCAAGTGTGCTTCACAAAACTGGATCATAAAAATGAACTTGGCTAGAGCTGGCTTTAATAAGAGATTTTGAATCATGCCCTAGAAAAATCAAAGGGGACATCACTGCAGAAATGCTAAATAAGCAGGGCACTAAGGGCAAGAAGACTTGACACCGTTAGAGGCAGAAGAAACTCTGACACAAAATAAAACTAAACCTTCGAAAAAAACTGCTGCATGATAACATCTGTATAAATTAATCCATATTTGAATATTGTATACATGAAAGAGAAATGAATAAACACATATTTTCATTTCATTTACAAAAAGAGCTCTCTTAACTGCCTGAAACTTTACCTACTCAAATACCTGAGTTTTATTTTCTTTTTAGAACTGACTGCCCATGACACACGAATGAGCCCAGCTGTATTCATAGATTCTCCTTTCATCCACCACTGCTTACCAACTTCATCTGGTCACAAAACTGCATGTGTCACTAGACCTTGTTATAACTAACATTTTATTAAAAATTATGTAAACCAATAAATTGAAGAAAGTAGGGAAACCACTAGAACATTCACATATGACCTACATCAAATCCCTTACAATTACACAGTGGAACTGACAAACAGATTCAAGGGATTAGATCTGATAGAGTGCCTGAAGAACTATGGACAGAGATTCATGACATTGTACACGAGGCAGTTATCAAGAGCATACTCAAGAAAAAGAAATGCAAAAAGGCAAAATGGTTGTATGAGGAAGCCTTACAAATAGCTATGAAAAGAATAGAAGCAAAAGGCAAAGAAGAAAAGGAAAGATATATCCATTTGAATGCAGAGGTCCAAAGAAAAGCAAGGAGAAATAAGAAAGCCTACCTCAGTCATCAATGCAAAGAAATAAAAGAAAACAATAGAATGGGAAGGACTAGCGATCTCTTCAAGAAAATTAGAGATACCAGGGGAAATTTTCATGCAAAGGTGGGTACAATAAAGGACAGAATTGGTATAGATCTAACATAAGCAGAAGATATTAAGAAGAGGTGGCAAGAATACACAGAAGAACTATATGAAAAAGATCTTCATGACCCAGATAATCATGATGGTATGATCATTTACCTAGAGCCAGACATCCTGGAATGCAAAGTCAAGTGGGCCTTAGGAAGCATCACTATGAACAAAGCTAGTGGAGGTGAGGGAATTCCAGTTGAAATATTTCAAATCTTAAAAGATGATACTGTGAAAGTGTTGCACTCAATATGCCAGCAAATTGGGAAAACTCAGTAGTAGCCACAGGATCAGTAGACACAGAATCAGTTTTCATTCCAATCCCAAAGAAAGACAATACCAAAGAATGTTCAAACTACCGCACAATTGCACTCATCTCACGTGCTAGCAAAATAATGCTCAAAATTCTCCAAGCCAGGCTTCAACAGTACATGAACCGTGAACTTCCAGATGTTCAAGCTGGCTTTAGAAAAGGCAGAGGAACTAGAGATCAAATTGCTGACATCCACTGGATCATCAAAAAAGAAAGAGAGTTCCAGAAAGAAACATCTACTTCTGTTTTATTGACTACACCAAAGCCTTTGACTGTGTGGATCACAACAAACTGTGAAAAATTCTTAAAGAGATGGGAATACCAGACCACCTGACCTGCTTCCTGAGAAATCTGAATGCAGTTCAAGAAGCAACAATGAGAACTGGACAGGGAATAGCAGACTGGCTCCAAATTGGTAAAGGAGTATGTCAAGGCTGTATATTGTCACCCTGCTCATTTAACTTATATGCAAAGTACATCATGAGAAATGCTGGACTGGATGAAGCACAGGCTGGAATCAAGATTGCCAGGAGAAATATCAATATCCTCAGACATGCAGATGACACCACCCTTATGGCAAACAGTGAAGAACAACTAAACAAAAAGTGATGAAAGTGAAAGAGGAGAGTGAAAAAGTTGGCTTAAAGCTCAACATTCAGAAAACTAATATCATGGCATCCAGTCCCCTCACTTCACGGCAAATAGTTGGGGAAACAGTGGAAAGAGTGACAGACTTTATTTTGGGAGGCTCCAAAATCACTGCCAATGGTGACTAAAGCCATGAAATTTAAAGACACTTGCTCCTTGGAAGGAAAGTTATGACCAACCTAGACAGCATATTAAAAAGCGGAGACATTACTTTGCCAACAAAGGTCCATCTAGTTAAAGCTGTGGTTTCTCCAGTGGTCATGTATGGATGTGAGAGTTGGACTATAAAGAAAGCTGAGCACTGAAGAGTTGATGCTTTTGAACTGTGGTGTTGGAGAAGACTCTTGAGAGTCCCATGGACTGCAAGGAGATCCAACCAGTCCATCCTAAAGGAAATCAGTCCTGAATGTTCATTGGAAGGACTGATGCTGAAGCTGAAACTCCAATACTTTGGCCTGATGCGAAGAACTGAGTCATTTGAAATGACCCTGATGGTGTGGAAGATTAAAGGTGGGAAGAAAAGGGGATGACAGAGGGTGGGATGGTACATCAACTCAATGGACATGAGTTTGAGTAAACTCCAGGAGTTGGTGATGGACAGGGAGGCCTGGTGTGCTGTAGTCCATGGGGTCACAAAGAGTCGGACAGGACTGAGGACTGAACTGAACTGAAATCAATAAAATGAAAATGTAAAAGGAAACGGGTTCTTCTCTCAATGAAAGCCAAGTTGAACACAAGAAAAATCAATGGAACTGATGCATTAAAAATGCTACTGTTTGATGGCTGGTGGAGACCAGCGCAGCAGTGGCACTGCTTAAAAAAAAAACCCAACCAAGGAACCTGGGCTGCCCAGGCGCAGAAAAGGCAGGGCTGCACCCCCAGAGCATCCCTGTGTCCCGCAGGCCCTGTGCTGCATTTGGGGTGTTAACTCTGCCCACACACTCCACCTTTTCTGCCGTCATCCATCAGCTGTGCTGCTCGTATGAATCCTGACTAGAGAAGTGCTGCTCCAACCATTCTCTCAAAAATTGGCAAAACGTGCTCTGAGGGCCTCCTTGCCTAATTCCCCATCAAAGAAATAGAACTCCAGCCACTTGACTGACTTTTCAGTCTATTGAATCTTGAGAAATCAGAGCTGCTTCGTGTATCTGCAGTGCTCAGGGAAATAAAACAGCCCACATTCAGTCAAATATGATGTCTATATTCACAGCCCTTCCATTTTTAACATAATCCACGCCTTTGCTTTCTATTTGATTTCCTCTGGTCTTAACTGATACACCAGAATTTCTCTTTTTAACTTTAAAACTTCACCCACTATGACAATTTGAAAAAAAATTCCAAGTATATCAAAGTGAAAAATCAATGTCAACTTCATTTAATGGGGGTGGGGTGGAGACTGTTTGTTGTTTATGTGTATTATGTTTTGAGTTCAATTTTGAATTTTGGTGGATGTTGTTTGACAGTTTGGAATTTGTGAGGTTTCCCAGTGAAGTGATTTCTGTATAGTTATGCTTAAGAAAAACTATCTTAAAACACCACAGATTTACAACCATAGATCCTATCATTTCTAAAATGTAAGAAATTTGCTACCTTATACTTGGGGAGAAGGGCCCAAATGGAATTTGGTGAGCACACATGATGAGGGTGAGTGTGGGCCTCGTTCCCACCATGTGTGTGACATACGTGCACACAGTAATAGATGACAAGAAAAAAGTGCAGAACAATGAAGCGCTGACAACCTGCAACTGGAACCCAGCAAAGCAGCCAGGGAGAGAGCTGTGCCAAGTGGCTTATCACATGCAGGACAAGGAGAGAGCCAGCACCACAGAGACAGGGTGAGAAAGCCAAGGGGAACAGGGAGTTCAGCCAGTGGGCACTGATGAAACCATGGCGATAACATCGAGGGATGTTTCAGACTGAGAGCGCTGACTTATCCATTAACCCACACCTACAGATTCCCTGTGACTGTGCTAGAAATTCAAGTCTAAGGACACTGTTTACCCACCAGGAGCCCATGGCCTACAAGGAGGCAAATGCAAGAAACAGAGGCTGCAGAGCAACAGAGAGGTGCCTGCAGACACGGCTGCAGGAGGGAGTCCGTGCGTCTTCCCTGTTGGTGAGGAATGCATCCACCTCTAGTTTAGGGATCATGTGTGCATGCACTGAACGTACTCCCTAAGGCTGCAGGAGGGAGTTAGTGCGTCTTCCCTGTTAGTGAGGAATGTGTCCACCTCTAGTTTAGAGATCACGTGTGCATGCACTGTGGAGAAGGCAATGGCATTCCACTCTAGTACTCTGGCCTGGAAAATCCCATGGATGGAGGAGCCTGGTAGGCTCCAGTCCATGGGGTCGCAAAGAGTCGGACACGACTGAGCAACTTCACTTTCACTTTTCACCTTCATACATTGGAGAAGGAAATGGCAACCCACTCCAGTGTTCTTGCCTGGAGAATCCCAGGGATGGGGGAGCCTGGTGGGCTGCCATCTATGGGGTCGCCCAGAGTCAGACACGAGTGAAGTGACTTAGCAGCAGTAGCAGGGCATGCACTGAATGTATCCCCTAAAACTCACATGCTGAAGCCTTGACCTCCTATGCAACAGTGTTTGGAGGTAGGGCTTTGGGGAGGTGACAGTTTAAATGAGCTCATGAGGGTGGGGTCTTCCTAATAAGATTAGTGCCCTTACAAGAAGAGACTTCAGGGACTTGCTCACTCACTCTCCCCGCTGGGTGAGGACACAAGAAGGCAAGCAAGAAAGCCAGAAAAAGAGCCCTCACCAGAAAGCAACATGCTGACACCTTGGTCTCCAGCTTGCAGCCTCCAGAACCATGAGATAGAACATTTCTATTGTTTAAGCCCCTCAGTCTGTGGTATTTTGTTATGGCAGCCTGAACTGGTTGAGACAGTGAGTGTTCTTTAAAAATGAGATGCAAAAACCTGGGAAGGAGCTGGAAAAGAATATTCAAAAGGGTGAACAGAAATCATTACCAGGTAGACATGTAAAGACCAGGATATTGTGAATAAAGGAGAAACTCTGTGTTATAGGGAAGAACTTCAGACTTCCTACAAGAAACCATGTAATGCTCCATGGGAAAGGGAAAGGGAAGTTGCTCAGTCATGTCCAACTCTTCACGACCCCATGGACCGCAGCCTACCACGCTCCTCCGTCCATGGGATTTTCCAGGCAAGAGTACTGGAGTGGGGTGCCATCACCTTCTCCATGGACCTCTAAAAATTCGAGGAGAGGTAGACTTCACACTGGTGGGTTACTGCCCCACCCCACCAGTAAACCTAGAGCTGCCCCAGACAGAGCAGTGGAGAAATTCAGAAGGCATGTCACCTCCCCAAGGGGAGGATGTGAGAAGCAGACTCACACAACCCAGACCCCACGCTTCTCAGGAAGACAGCTCGGAGTTAGAAGGACAACCTGCTCAAGCCCTGGACACAGCATATTGCTCACGGTCCCTGCCTCTCCACACCTGCTGATGTGGAGGCAAAGGCAGGCTGGAAAACCAGCAAGTGTCTCTAGGCACACTGAAGCCCAGAACAGGATAGGAGGATGCATGGACACAACTGGTGGTCTTATCAGTTCTGTCACTTGGTGACATGACAGTAAGAAAGAGGGCCCAGGGCAGGAAGGGAAGCATGGCCACTGTGGTCCACCTCACACACACACAATATCGATAGAAAGGAGTGTGGCCTCCTGAACTTGGGCCTGCAAAACAGTAATACATTTCTGATAAATGCATTATCTGACACATCTTATATACATTGAGAGAGTTATTTGTCCACAGACTCAATAATCTAATTAAGGAACTCAAAGTAGATTTTTATGTGAAGAAAGAGGAATAAAGACTGGGCCACAGACGAGCTGGGATTAGTACTCAAACAATTCAGCTCCAGAGTCTGTACTTGGAACCTCAGCACTAAGCTGTACAGAAATATATGCATGCTATGCATGCTAAGTCACTTCAGTCAAGCCTGCTCTTTGCAACCCCCTGGACTGTAGCATACCAAGCTCCTCTGTCCATGGGATTTCCCAAACAAGAATACTGGAGTGGGTTACCATTTCCTACTGCAGAGGATCTTCTTGACCCACATGTCCTGTGTCTCCTGCGTTGACAGGCAGACTGTGCCACCTGGAAGTCCCATCAGTGCCATTTTCCCAACAGCATTTGCTAACTTCCTATCTCTGTATCTTATTTTGGTAATTCTTGCAATATACCAAAATTTTCATTCTTATTATATGCGGTCTCTGTGATCAGTAACCTTTCATGTTATACTATAACTTGCTGAAGGCTCAGAAGATGGTTAGCATACTTTAGCAAGAACATGATTAAAGCCTGTACATTGTTGTTTAGACATAATGTTATTGCACACTTAAACAACTACTGCTGCTGCTGCTGCTAAGTTGCTTCAGTCGTGTCCGACTCTCTGCGACCCCACAGACGGCAGCCCATTGGTCTCCACCATCCCTGGGATTCTCCAGGCAAGAACACTGGAGTGGGTTGCCATTTCCTTCTCCAATGCATGAAAGTGAAAAGTGAAAGTGAAGTCGCTCAGTCGTGTCTGACTCAGTGACCCCATGGACTGCAGCCCACCAGGCTCCTCCGTCCATGGGAGTTTCCAGGCAAGAGTACTGGAGTGGGGTGCCATTGCCTTCTCCATAACCAACTACAGTACAGTGTAAATGTGACTTTTATATGCACTGGGAAACCAAAACGTTTATGTAACTCACTTTATCAATATTCACTTTATTGTGGTGAAAGTGAAAGTTGCTCAGTCATGTCCAACTCTGTGACCCCACGGACTATACAATTCGCAGAATTCTCCAGGCCAGAATACTGGAGTGGGTAGCCTTTCCCTTCTCCAAGGGATATTCCCAACCCGGCAATCGAACTGGGGTCTCCTGCACTGCAGACTGATTCTTTACCAACTGACCTATCAGGGAAGCCCACATTATCAGGGTGCCTGGAATCAAGCCAGCAGTGTCTCCGAGGTTTGCCTATACTAAGCCCACACCCCCACGCCTGGTCCATTACAGATGAAACATAAACTAGCTGAAGCCATGATGATGGCCATGGCTTGGGAAGAAAGTTTGAAACCATAAATCTCAACCCAGAATCTGGATAGTTTTCAGGTAACAAGGTAACAGTCCTCAGAAAGGTCTGCTACAGAGCTCCTCTGATGTTTCAGAGACCACGTGGCAAGGAAATTCTTGACCGGAACCTCAGCCCAGAGCCACCCCAAAGCACAGCTCTCTAGCAAAAGGCTAAGGGGGGAAGCAGAAAGGCTCAGAAGGCTAATTCTTAGAAGTGAGGCACCCAGCCTGCCTGCAAGTCATAGTTGCAGACATACATTGCTTACTCCCAGCCTGCTTACCTTTGTGTGTTTTCTTTCATCACCTTCTGCAAATCCTCTGCAGCCTGTAATACTCACAATAACTGAGATCCTTACCTCTGGAAATCTGCTCAGGACACCCTCATCTATGTTCCTGCTTATATTCATCTGTCTGATCCCCACCCAGCCTTCAGAGAGAGTTTCAAATTCTCTCCCATCTTGAAGGTGTTTATAACAATTCTGGAAGTGATTCTCCCTCTTGTGGACTTAATCAAATTAGGCGTTGACCACATCTGTCTCAACAACAGCAATTATACTTGGGTTCACACACATTTTGTGCATTAACTTCATCTCTGCTTTTACTTAATTTTCTTTTGTCTTGATCATTTGTACTTTTTTATGTAGGCATTTAGTTAGAGATGTACTAGTTGCTAAGAAAGGAAAAACACAGGGTGAAGTTTTATCATAAAGTAGGAAATTCAACTAATCATTAAAACTGCTCCCAATTTTTGCCTACTTTAAATGATGATGTAATGAACATAGTCTGATGACATTTCTATCCCCCTGTTTTGATTTTAAGGAAAATTTCCTACAGGTGAGATTACGAGGTCAATGGGCATGACGCTTAATTTTGTCGGTGGGGGGGGGGGTCTCCGAATAGCTTTATATAGATGACGTCTGACCTCTAATTATGTACCTCATAAGCTGGTTGTAAAAATTAAATGTGACAGTTAAAATAATTCATGTAAACCTGTATAACATAGTTTGTGGCATATAGTAATTGTCCAGTGTTAGCTATATTATTATGATTATTTCTTTTTTATCATTATTACATTATTACATTATTTTATTATATTATTAAACTATAATATTTTAATTGCATCACACATATCATTGGTCTTTCCAACAAGGATAAAGGCAATATTATATCTAGTTTGCCCCAAATTTCTCAAACTCTTAACCCTGTGTTAAACATAGAATGTATCACCAATAAATACTTAGATGGTTAAAAACGGGACACTAAAATTGTTAACAAATAATGCCTTTTTACCCTCTACATTTTCTGAATCACGTTTCGGTAGTAAAACAGGTGGAAGCATTTTTAGCAAAGATTTACAGTACAAAATAGTTGTTAAAGTCCTCTGTCGAGGCAATAAACTGTCATTCCAGAAATAACTAGGTGGTCCTGACCTGAAGGTCTCAGGTGAGCTGTAAATTCTAGAGAGAAGATGGTTTATAGCCACCCATCAATCTGCAGACATGTTTCCACATACATTTCTGAAGGCTTGTGTTGGCTCACAGATTTCCTTGTCAGTGGAGTCCAGAAGGTTCTGAACCCTTAAGTCAGCAGATCCACTCCACAATGAACGCATTTATGCTTTAGAAATGCCACCCTGGAAGCAGCTGAGGAGAAATGAGTTGCATGTGATGGATGGAACAAGGGGCAAATTAGAGACCATGACCAAGGCCCAGAGAGGAAACTTCAGACCCAATCTAAGCACCGCAGGGAAGGACCCAGAGGTCCGGAGTGCACCCTCACCCCACGCCTTTCCCAGGACCAGCTTCTCTGTGCTCAGTCCCCTCCTGCATGATGCCCTCCAGTCTCCAGATTCTGCAAATGCAGTGAATTCCACCACAGTGGGAGTGCCAGGCCTCATGTCCAGACTCCACAAAGTTTCTCACAGCTTTCACATCAATTTCTCATCCCCAGAGTCCATCTCCATTCAAGACACAACTCAGAAGTCTGAGAGTTTCTATTTGATCTCTTCTCTCTACATTTTCAGCCTAGATTTCTCTTTACTTTTCATTCAGTTTTTCCCAGAAGTCAAGATGAAATTAATTTATGAATAAATATACAAGAAAACTATTCCATTCTGTTAGTAAGTAATACAATAATTTCGGGTATCATTATTTAGTTTTTCAGCAAAAAATTCTTTTCCAAATGGCAACAATACTTCCAAAGGTGAAGAGAAGCTTCTCAGCTCACAGCTGTTGAAGGCAATGCAAATTATATAAACATTTTGGAAAACAGGTCAGAAAAAGCTATTCGGAGCCCCACCACCACTGACAAAATTAAGCATCATGCCCATTGACCTCGTAATCTCACCTGTAGGAAATTTTCCTTAAAATCAAAACAGGGGGATAGAAATGTCATCAGACTATGTTCATTACATTATCATTTAAAATAGGCAAAAATTGGGAGCAGTTTTAATGATTAGTTGAATTTCCTACTTTATGATAAAACTTCACCCTGTGTTTTTCCTTTCTTAGCAACTAGTACATCTCTAACTAAATGCCTACATAAAAAAGTACAAATGATCAAGACAAAAGAAAATTAAGTAAAAGCAGAGATGAAGTTAATGCACAAAATGTGTGTGAACCCAAGTATAATTGCTGTTGTTGAAGATAACATTGCACAATCAAAGGTAAAGTAAAAGTGAGTGTAAAACACAGTGGGTGTTCAACCACGCTCTCCTACTGCCCATCCATTATTTGCCCTTCAAACTGTTCCCTATTTAACAACATAATATATGCTTCTCTGGTGGCTCGGATGGTAAAGAATTCTCCTGTGATGCGGGAGACATGAATTCGAGCTCAATGTGATTCTAGAGGCCAGACAGAAATCTCCAAACACTGAAATAGAAGTACAAGTTTTAAAACTTTCCTAAAAAGTAATATTTGTCAAGAGACATATTGAAAAGAAGTACCACATATTGAGGAACTATGGATAAATTTTTTGGTGTGATATGGCATCATTGCAGTAATTTTGACATTATGTTTTAGTGATAACTACTGATATTTAATGATGTCTGGGATTTGCTTCAGCACAACCTGTGTAAGAGAGTATATAGATAAAACCAGATGGGCCAGGAGTTTTTAATTGTTAAAACTAGTGATGGAAAGAAGAAAGTTTCTGCAATAAAATATTCTCCCCTTAATTGTATCTATTTGACATTTTGCATAATAACATGTTAAACAAAAAGCTCATCAGAGATGCACTGATGGTGCAGAGATGAGCATTGCTGGGCTCTGTGAAATAATCGCCATTGCCACTAACTAATGGTGTGGAGTATTTTAGTTATTGGCAATGGTGATATTTCACAGAGCCCAGCAATGCTCATCTCTGCACCATCAGTGGATGAACTACAGTGTATCTATAAGTTCAAGTATTATGCAGCCATTAAGAAATCCCTGTTTCCAAGGGAAAATTCATGATATTATTAAAATGCTCATGATATAACATTAAGTGGGAAAAAATTGTATGAATACTAAAAACCATATACAAAATGGGTTTTGAAGAGAAACCCTCAAAATTTGGGTCAACCTTTTTCCAGAGAAAAAAGTTGCAAAGAAATTTTTATTAGTATGTGAAAATATTAACAATGGTTATCCCTATGCAGTCTTGTGTAGTTTTTATTTTCTTTTTTAAAAGTTTTTAGCCTTTCCAGTAATTCAACTATGACAATGAATTATTTTTATATTCCACAAAGAGTCAATGCTTTCAGGAACTTAAAAAGCAAAAAGAAATCAGATCCGTGCAGAGAATATAAGACTCTCAGGACATCGCCTCTCACATCACTGGTCAAACACTAGAGCCCTTGTGGTTGATGGGGCTGGCAGCTGCTCACTCACAGCATCCTGGAAGCAGGGGCTCAGGGTGCAATATAAGACCCTCACGCACATCTCTGCCATATGTGAAAAGATATCTGCAGTGGAGTTATTATAAACAGAAGAGCTATAAAGAGAAATGAATAACTGAGCAACATCATGAAACACAGAGGGATGTTACACATGTATGCAGAAGTAAGAGATGCTATTTCCAGGTGTCCCCAGGAAGTGTAGAAAGACAATTTGAAATGCACCCAAAAAAGACAGCCTAGGTATAAAGAAGACATTAATTGTCAAACAGTCATTGTGAATTTTCTATTAGTGTAAAAATTTTTGAAACAAAATGAAATTGAAGACGTTTCAACTAAGTGGAAAGATATCCTGCATTCATGGATCAGGAAATTAATATTGTCAAAATGTCCATACTATCTGAAGCCATCCATAGAGTCAATGTAATCTCTATCAAAATTCCAATGGCATTTTTCAAAGAAATAGAAAAAAAGAAATGCTAAAATTCACATGGAACCACAAAAGCCCTGAATAGACAAAGCACTGTTGAGAAGAACAAAGCTGGAGGCATCACACTTCCTAATTCAAACTATACTACAAATAAACTACTGTATTTACAGTCAACCGATATTTGACAACGGAGACAAAAATACTCAGTGAGGAAAGAACTGTCTCTTTAATAAATATGTTGGGAAAACTGGATAGTCACACACAGAAGAATAAAGCTAGACCCCTGTCTTATAACACCCACACAAAAAAACCTCAAAATCAAGTAAAGTTATGATTATAAGACCTAAAACTGTAAAACTCCAAAAAGGAAACATAAGGAAAAAATCTTCCTTGACTTTGGTCTTAGCAACAGTTTTTTGGATATGACACCAAAAACACAAGCAACAATCAAAAATCAACAAGTGGAACTATATCAACAAAATATCCTGCACAGAAAAGGAAACCATCAACAAATTAAAAGGAAACCTACAGAATCGGAGAAAATATTTACAAGCCATAAATCTGATAAGGGATTATTGTCCAAAAAGCATGAGGAATTCATACAACTCAAGGACAAAAGAAAAAGCCAACTAAAAATGGGCAAAAGACTTGAATAGATATTTTCCTGAAAGAGACACAGATGGCCAACAGGTACGTGAAAACATGCTCAGCATCACTAATCATCAGGGAAATGCAAATCATAACCCCAATAACCTCACACCTGTAAGAATGTCAGTTATCAAAAAGACAACAAATAACAAGTGCTGGTGAGGGTGTGGAGAAAAGGGAACCCATGTGTGCTGTTGGTGAGAATGTAAATTGATGCAGCCATTACGGAAAACACTATGGAACCTCCTCAAAATTTTTTAAATAGAACTACTGTATGATCCGACAATCCACTTCTGGATATATATCCAAAGCAAATGAGATATCAGCATTCTATGTTCGCTGCAGCATTATTCAAAGTCATCAAGACATAGACACAAACTAAGTTCGTGTCAATGGATGAATAAACACAGATTTATTTACAATGATATATTATCCAGCTATGAGAAAGAAGGAAATCCTGCCATCTGTGACAACCTAGGTTGATCCTGAGGGCATTACACTGAGTGAAATAAGTCAGGCAGAGTGAACAAAGACGAAATTATCTCAATTGTATGTGAGCTTCCCAGGTGGTACAGTGGGTAAAGAACCCACCCGCCAAGCAGAAGACACAACAGATGCAGGTCTATCCCTGGGTCAAGAAGATCCCCTGGAGTAGTAAACAGCACCCTACTCCAATATTATTGCTTGGGAAATCCCATGGAAAGAGGAGCCTGGTGGGCTATAGCCCATGGGGTACAAGAGTTAGACATAGCTGAGCAAGCATGCATATGCCAATGTGAAATCTGAGAAAGCAGGACTCACAGAAACAGAGAGTATGGCCTGATGGTTACTGTCCGGAGCTGCATTAGGTATTACCGACAAAATGGAGGCACAGCCCCAACCCCTTCTCTTCATCCCACATGATCTCAGAATGAAGGAGTTAAGTTTTGTGATTTTGACTTTTTTCTTTTTTTCCGGTTGAGTTGGCTGGAAAGAATGTTAAGGTGCTTATTGTTCTTGAGAGAAGCATGAGAAAGCACAAAGCCTTCTGCAGTTGTGTCCAGAAAATAATCTATAAAGTAACCATTGACATTTGTGCAAGGACTTTTACAGAGAATGTCCCAGGAAGAGCACATAGGCCGCAGCTTGAGGCCATGGGAAGGACTGTTATCTGAGACCTGTGTGTGAGGGAAATGTTTATGGCAAAGGATGTTTGCTGAGTTTAAGCTTTAGGAATAATTAAGAACAGTTAGAAGCCTTTTTAGGAGATAGTGAGCTTAAGATGCTAGGGGGAAGCAGGATTTAGAAAGATAAGAAATGAACTGAGGAATGTGGTATGCGGCCCAGACCTAAGCATGAGTTACAATGTAATCACAAGTAAAGACGATTCTGAGAGAATCACTGAAGCAGGAACTCTGTTTGAAGGGCAACAATGAGACAATAAATCTGGGTGAGGGGGAACTGAAAATGTCAAACCTCTGACCAAATGCTTTTGTCAAAGTATAAAAGACCTGATGCTTGAAATAAACATGCAGTCTTGTACCCGGAGTCAGAGGCTGCATCATTCTCCAACGACACTGCTCATCCCTTCAGGCTGATTCCCTGGCTGCTGGAGCTGGACTCTAGCAGGTTACCAGGGGCTGGGGGCAGAGAAAATGGGGAAATGCTGGTCAAAGATTATGAACTTCCAATTATGAGATGAATGAGTTCAGGGGATCTGAGGTATATAGCATGGTGACTATAGTTAATAATACTGTGTTATATACTTGAAGGTTGCTAAGAGGGTAGATCTTAAAAGTTCTCACCACAAACAACAAATAGTAACTATGTGAGTTATGAAGGTGATAACTAACCCTCCCATAGAAATCATTTCTCAATATGTAAGTGTATCAAATCATCCCACTGTATACCTTAAACTTATAAAATGTTATTATAACAAGAATATCTCAATAAAGCTGGGAAATAACTGAGAGGTCGAGCATGTTCGGGCATGTTCGGGCATGTTGCGATCAAAAGCCCCAGAAAAGTGTCGTGAAAGGTCCCGGCGGTTGGCCACCGCCCAAACAGGAA
>SJYC01092058.1:0-46200 GCA_006408675.1 Madoqua kirkii | reverse complement strand
CCTCTTCTCTCTCCTGAGCTCCTTGCTGAGGGAACACGCAGACCGGGTCTTGCCACAACCGACAGATGTGAGGGGCCAATTCAGCCTCTGGCCCCAGGAGATCAGGTACTGCTAAAGGCCCTGAGCCCCCGCCCGCTACAGCCTCGCTGGACGGGACCCCATACGGTAATCCTCACCACTCCGACGGCAGCCAAACTTCTGGGACACAAGTCCTGGTACCACCTGACCCGGCTCAAGCGAGCCCCACCCCCGGGTTTCCCCACAACACAGACAGCCCCAACCCCGACCGGGCCCCAGACCTACTCATACCGCTCCACTCCTGCAGGGCCCACCAAGTTGATCCTCACCCAGAACCCCCTGCCCCCGATCCCAGAATGCGGCAAGGCGCCCAACTCGGGTTACAAGTGATAGTGTGGGTTGCCTTGGGCGCGCTCTGGGCCTTAGGCAGGGGCAGCCGCTGTAACCCTCACCAGCCTTTTCAGGTCACCTGGATCCTAAGGAGTGCAGAAACCTATGAAGAACTAAACCGAACCACGGGCACCCACCCAAAAGACACGTGGTGGCCTGACTTATACTTTCATCTACACAAGCTAACCAGTTGTACATGGAGCAAGGAGTACAGCCGACAAATGGGCTTCTACACCTGCTCAGGACATCAAAAAGAGCCTTAGGAGCTGCGGCAGGCTAGCCAGCCGCTACTGCAGGTCTTGGGACTGTGTGACTTCCAATGACGGGGAGTACAAATGGGCGGTAAATAGGCCTGACTTAATCAAGCTGTCCTATGGAGGTCCACATCTGCCATGCTGCTCCGGCGAATCCTGCAGTGATCTAATCAAACTCTCTTTCACTGAACAAGGGAAAAAGGAGGGCAGATGGATTTCCGGGTTGGCATGGAGAATATGGCACTATGAATACAGAGGCTGGTTGAAAACGCAGCCACAGGCGGTTCTTTACGTCCAACAACTCGTGACACCAGCTCAGACCCGTGTTATAGGCCCCAACCTGGCCCTGGGGGGTGCAAAACTAAACATCCAGCCCCCCGTAAAAAATGCCACCACATTAACTCCCACAAGTGGTCCCCACCTCCAGACACAGGGCCCTCATGCCCCCATAGAAAACCAAGACCCTCTGTGGCCTTAGTTGAGGGGGCCTACGGTGCCCTAAACCATTCTAACCCAAACACAACCCAATCTTGTTGGCTTTGCTTTTCCCTTTATCCCCCTTTCTACAAGGCCGTAGGCTTAAATGCTTCCTACAACCTGTCAACCAACTCCAACCCACCACAGTGTCAGTGGGGAGATCGTAAAGTGGACCTAACTATGCGGGAAGTGTGGGGACAAGGAACCTGCCTAGGGGCCATCCCACCCGAGAAAACAACCCTGTGCACTCAGACTGTCAATCTCACTAAACACAACAACGTGGGTGATACCCGGAGCCGGGGGCTGGTGGGTTTGTTCACGCACCAGGCTAACGCCCTGCTTACACCTCGCTGTCTTCGATCAGGACAGGGAATTCTGTGTTCTGGTAGCAATGATGCCCAAAATTACCTATCATTCTGAGGAGGTTCTATACAATTTCTGGGATAGGGGTACCTCACCGGCCCGAAAAAAGAGGGAGCCAGTCACCGCAGTCACCCTAGCGACACTGTTCGTCCTGGGAGCCATTGGGACGGGCACCGGGATTGCATCACTGTCCGTACAAGACCGGGGTTTGGCCTCCCTAAGAGTTGCCGTTGATGAAGACATTGCCCGAATAGAAAAGTCTATGATAGCCTTAGAAACATCTCTAACTTCATTGTCAGTGGTGGTGTTACAAAACAGGCGAGGACTGGACCTGCTTTTCCTACAGCAAGGGGGCCTCTGTGCAGCCCTCAAAGAAGAATGTTGCTTTTATGCAGATCATATGGGAATAGTGAGGGAATCCATGGCCAAGGTAAGAGGGGCTAGAGCGCAGGAAGAGAGAACGGGGGGGAGGCCCAGCAGGGGTGGTTTGAGTCCTGGTTCCAGAGCTCCCCATGGCTGACAACTCTGCTATCCTCCCTAATGGGACCACTCATAATCCTCCTGCTACTTTTAACCTTTGGGCCCTGTCTCAAACAGACTGCTAGCCTTCTTCAAAGACCGGCTCAATACAGTCCAACTGATGGTGCTGCGGCAACAATATCAGGAGCTTCCGACCAACGCCCTGTGACGGACACCTCGTCATCCCGGCCACCACACCCTACCCCTCATCGCCCCTGTTCAGCAGGAAGTAGCCAGAGAGAATCGGTGCCCCTTGTCCTATATCAAAAAGGCCGGGATGAGAGGTCGAGCATGTTCGGGCATGTTCGGGCATGTCTCGACAAAAAGCCCCAGAAAAGCGTCGTGAAAGGTCCCGGCAGTTGGCCACCACCCAAACAGGAACCGGAAGCGGACCAAACTTCCGGGAACCAACCCCATGGCCTGGCTCAATCAAGTGCCAATCATCACTACAGCCCGCACTCCCTACCTTATGTGGGAGGACCTGGCTTGAATGCCAGCCCTGACTATAAAGCCCCTTTCCCAGCCGCCATTCCTCGCAGACTCCCTTCCCTTCCCTGCTCCCTGCCGGGAGTCTTCCCGAGAGTGACCGCCCAATAAAGGTTTCCATCGACCGTCCTTAGAGGTGGCTTTTTCTTCCCGCGGCATTTCTTACAATAACTAGGACCCTAATGCTGCAGACGGGGGTGGGGACGGTGGGGAAGACAGCTCAAGTTGAAGATTTTATAATTGACACAAGAACAATATCAGTTTTCTACCATCTTAAAAATTCCCACCCCAAGATCTTTTTTTTTTGCCACTTCACTTATTTTTTAATTGAAGGATAATTGCTTTACAGAATTTTGTTGTTTTCTATTAAACATCTACAAGAATCAGCCATGGGTACACCCATGTTCCCTCCCTCCCAAACCTCCCTCCTATCTCCCTCCCCATCCCACCCTTCTAGTTTGTCACAGAGCCCCTGTTTGAGTTCCCGGAGCCAAACAACAAATTCCCATTGGCTGTCTGTTTTACATATACTAATGTAAGTTTCCATTTGACTCTCTCCATACATCTCACCCCTCCCATGTCCATAGGTCTGTTCTCTATGTCTGTTTTTCCATTGTTGCCCTGCAAATAAATTCATCAGTACCATCTTTCTAGATTCCATATATTTGCATCAGTATGCAGTATTTATATTTCTCTTTCTGACTTACTTCATTCTATATAATAGGCTCTAGGTTCATCCCCCTCATTAGAACTCCTAGTCCAAGATCTTTGTCATTCATCTCTGTTTATATTCATAACCACATCAAATGGAAGCTCCTTCCAGGGTCCAGGTGACGGGCATATCTGATTGTCATGCTACCAGAAAGAACATCATGCTGGGAGTTGTTTGGCATGCACAACTTGCTTGGGTATTAACTCTCAAACAATCTGAATATTTAACAAACACTGGATATATCCTTGGACTCAAAGTGCATGGAAAAGCCCTTGAGCCAAATAATCTCTGACTTTTGAACATGTGAATTCAGCCAAAAAATATTCTTAAATTCTGATCTCAAAAAAGCAGCTTCAGTATGAGCATGGAGGTTACAATCCCTCTCTGCCTAGGTGTAAAAACTTCACACCCTCTCTACCAAAAGGAATAGCTCCTCCTGACACTGCAGTGCCTTGGCCCCTAGAACACACTTGGGGGTTTTTAATCTTGAAGTCCTTCTACAAGAAGGAAAATAGAAGGGGAAACCTATCTAATTATGGTTAATCTTTAAGTAAAAATTATAATTCTAGAATTCTAAAATAAATATCCTTCTAAGTCATATTGTGTGAGTTCCAGGAAAAAGGAACAGAAATCTGTCAGTCAATGAGTCTGAAATATACATCATGATGCCCAACGTCTTCAGAAATAAATCATGAACAACCTGTGCCATGGAAGATTTATATGTTAAAGTTCACTCTGCAACCAGAGCTTCCTTACAATATCAATTTCAAATGATACCCTGAGGTTTTCTGCAACAGCATTTGCCAGGTCATTTCATTTCTTATTATTAATTCCATCTTTACTATATGTATTCAATGGACACTTTATTGATCCTTGCTCCATCTAATTTGGCTTTCACAACACAGACAAAAATTTGGTTTGAAAGATAAATCAATATTATAACCCAGTATTGTAACCTACTCACTGGTAACAGTGATGACATTGATGAACTTGTGGCTGGATAGGCTGCGGTACTGAAGTCAGTTGAAAAGAATTCCTTTTTCGGAATTAAAATGTCATCTTTTACACATGTATACTCACATCTCCTTATGCGTGTGTTAGTAGATAATTAGGAAATTATATAAGCTGTTCCACAAATCAGTATAAATATATGGCAACATCTTTATTTTTCTAAGTAACCAACGGCTTGAGCTCCGCGTGCCATAGCTGCAGGAAGTCCAGTACTCCTTTATTCCACTAATATTGCAGAGCGACCACTATGTGCCAGGCCTTGTTCTCTGCTTAGGACGCATGAGTAAACACAGATGCAGGATCTCCAGCCCTCGGTCAGCTGGCAGTCTCCTAGACCCTCCCTAAATTACCCAAAACTTAACAGCCTTCTCAGTCCCAAGGTGAGAATGTCAGCCTGATTTCCACAGCTAAGCACAAACCATCTGTATTCTCTGGGTAACCCCATTACCCCACTGCTTCTTGCCAGCACATGGTGACCAACACCCCTGGTCCTGTCCCACTAACGGTGCTGATACTGAGTCTGACTTTCATGCTGGTCAGCTGAGAGGATATGCATTCAGTTTCACAGACCCTGGTGGTTCTTAAAGAGGATAACCCAGCCTCCTCCAAACTAGAACGAGCCAGGGCAGGCTAGAATTTCCATTGCCTGGACTCCCTTTGTTGACAATCCTCAGTTTATCCCAAGGGGACACACCCAGGAGGGCTGTGCTGAAGCCTCAGTCTCCTGTAGACCTTGAGCCACCATCCCTCTGCCCTTCTAAGAAAGCCACATCCCTAGACTCCAGACAGCTACTTCCTTTCCACTTGGGGACCCAGAATCTGAGCACACCTCTCTGCTTAGAAGTCAGAAGGACTCTCTTCAGTCTCCAGAAGGCATCACTTACACCATTCATTCTTTCATTCGCTTTCCAAACACTTGCTGATGACCTAGTATGTGTCAGGCTCTGCACGCAGCAGCAACTGCCCCCAGGAAGGCCCTCTGTGGAGGAAACTGCCTTCACACCTGCCAAGAGTGACAGCATGACCTCTGATAGCTCTCTCTCTAAAATAAATGGGGGGAAACCACCATAAATGGGACACTCAGTTGGGCATCCCATTACAGATTATATATAGATATATCACAGATATATATCTGTGTATATGTATCATATGTATGTATACACACGTATTATAAATTTTTAAAATGAAGATGATAATGAACACAGTGATGATGGAAATGATCAATTACTTTACAAGAAATATTTCCACTAAGATTATTTTAGAAAGAAAATATACCTGAATTCTGAAATAAGCCAGCTTTGCAGCTTTCTTTTTTCCCAAAAGCCTGTGTAAATAATTTCCTATTGGCATGATCTAATCAGGGATCCATTTATTAAGAAAACTTTCTGCCTAGGACAGATCATTGACTCAGAAGGTTAGAAGAGCCCACGCCACTGTTGGCCCTGAACACCTGTGACCCCATCTCTCCCAAGAGGCCATCAGCCTGTGGCGATGCCTCCAAGCTGAGGGCACTTCCCCTCGAGGCCCTCTGGGCTGGGTCTCGGCAGCTCTGGCAGCAATGAGCATCTGCATCAGACTATCTGTGCCTCCCTCTAGCTTCAAGTTCTCAGTATTATATTTTTGAATCATGTAATTTCTCTTCTCTTTGTGACAGACCTAAAGTATGCGAAGCTTTGAATCCCCATTTTTTCTCTCACAATGATTTTCAATTATTCTCTTGCAACTATTCCCAATGACATCGTTTCTAGTCCCTCTAGGCCCTTCATAAAATAAAGTCACTCGCTTCTGAACATACTTCACTCATCCACGCACCTCTTAAAGAATGATACTACCCCTTTTAACTGGAATTTACACTTCTAAGAGTTTTCTTTAGGAAATTATCAGGTATATGAAAAAACATTTGTCTACAATAATGTCATCACAGAGTTACTCACAGTTTTCAAAAATAATAAACTGTACAGCACACCTAGCATGTAGAGTATACTTACATGATAAAATTTAAAAGTACATTGAAGAAGTAACTGAATGGCATTCAGATGTTTACTATGTTGTAAAGAGGAAATAAAGGATCTTACCAAAGTGTATAATGAGACCATTCATGTGTATGTATCTGTGTATGTTCAGGAAGATCATATGACTAGACTTTAACAGTGGTTCTCTCCAACAGATAGAATCACAGATAACTTTTTACTTGATGGATTTTTCTGTACTTTCCAGATTTTTTTATAGTTAAAATACACTACTTTATAATGAAAGCAAATAATAAATGCTATTTTAAAAAGAAAATTGCATTGCTAAAAGCTGAAACAAAAGCACTGAAAGGAGTGAACCGATCAACTCACAAGGTGTGGGTCCCGACTTCCTGACTCGTGCACTTTGGCTGACACTACGTGACACAACCATGGGCTTGCAGCCACATTACACAGTGCATTTGTTTTGAGAAGATTCTTCCTAATAGCCTCTAAAACATTTCACAAACATTACTGCTAAGTCTCTCTCATTTTTTAATTGAACATTAGTTTGTTTTCTGTTTTCTTTTGCTGTAATTCATAAAATTTCTATTCTTAAAGTAAGTGGCTTTCATTCTCAGCCCCACTAGCCCAAGAGCCTACACCAAGCCTAGGACCGCTTAGTTCAGCAGCAGCTCAGCCAGGATGTGTCCTGAAAAGTGGTAAAGAGACAGATCTGGATCTGAGCAGGTGATCACCATGGAGTGCAGCAACCAGGATGCCGGAGTAGAGACTGTAGAGGTTTAAGAGACGAAGTTGGGCGTGTCATGTGGAGTGACTGTGAGGAAATAAGGATGCCCCAGCGAAACCTCTCATCACAATCAATACCTGCAAAACTGCATCATCATCCAAAGGAGTGTTTCTGTCCCCCAAATAGAAAAAAAAATTTGCAAATATTTTTTCTCATTCAGTAGAGGTTAATGTCCAAAAGCTATAAATAGCCCATATAGATCAATATCAAAAGAACAAAAAACTCGACTTGAAAATGTGCAGAAGATCTGAATCGACATTTTTCCAAAGAAGATATACAGATGACAACAGGCACATGAAAAGATGCTCAGCATCACATTAATCATTAGGGAAATGCAGGTCAAACCACAATGAGATATCACCTCACACCTGTCAGGATGGCCATCATCAAAAGGAACATAGATAGCAAACGCTCAAGAGGATGTGGAGAAAAGGAAACCCTTGTGTATTATTGGTGGGAACATAAAATTGACACAGCCACTAATGGAAAACAGCATGGAGGATCTGCAAAAAAAAAAAAAAAAACTAAAAATAAAACTCCCACATCCGAGTAGAGATGAAATTAAATAAAACTCTAAGATACAGGCAACCTCTGGTTAACAGCAGCACTATTAACAATAGCCAAGATATGGAAGCAACCTAGGTGCCTATCAACAGAGGAACAGATAAAGACGATGTGGTGCATATACGCAATGGAATACTACTGCTGCTGAGGCGCTGCAGCCTGGAGAACCCCATGGATGGAGGAGCCCGGTAGTCTGCAGTCCATGGGCTCGCTAGAGTTAGACACTACTGACTTCACTTTCACCTTTCACTTTCATGCATTGGAGACGGAAATGGCAACCCACTCCAGTGTTCTTGCCTGGAGAATCCCAGGGACGGGAAAGCCTGGTGGGCTGCTATCTACTTAGACTAAAACAGTGACATGCTGCCATTTGCAACAACATGGATGAACCTAGAGATTATTATAATTAGTAAAATAAATGAGACAGAGAAAGTAAATACTGTATGATATCACTTATATGTGGAACTGTAAAGAAAAAAAACACACAACAAACTAGTGAATATAACAAAACAGAAACAGACTCACAGATATAATGAACAAACTAATATATATACCAGATATAATGAACAAACTAAGGGCTACCAGCAGGGAAAGGAAAATAGGGGAATGGACAAGATAGGGGTAGGGGATTAAGAAGCACAAAATACTATGTATAAAACAAATAAGCAACTAGAATACATCATACGGCACAGGGAAATATAGCCATTATTCTGTAATAACTTTCAAAGGAGTATAATCTATAAAAATGTTGAATCACTGTGTTGTACATCTCAAATTAATATGGTAAATCAACTATACTTCAGTTAAAAAAACAAAGAAACAAACACCAAAACATTACCCATACTCCGATTTCTATAAAATTTGTGACCACTATGACTTCAGTGACTAGGGGAGACATACACTTCTCAGATACAGATATTTTTTAAATATTTCTGAGGATAGTTTACATGCAGAGCCCATAGTCTGCAGTGCATTCAAGAAAATATTGCAAAGCGGGGAATCTGTATCATTGTTTCCTCTCATGAAAGTAATTCCAAAAGTGCAACCTAATTGCACACACATTCGGTGCTGCAGTTACTTTGATTCACAAAGACAGAAAGTCAGTGGCAAGGACAGGGCAGTTTTGTTTGGTGATGTTTAGAAGTATGTGGCCTCGTGAATGACGGGACTGACACTTACGGCTGTCATGCTGCTGCAGACAAGTGACTCCGAGCTTCACCCAGGGAAACAGGAGATTTCTCACTCAGGCAGGCTTTCCTGGCCAGCTATTTTCAGAGCAAATAAGGCTGACTTTGAGACTGTCATCACCAAAATACAAGTCTCAAAGAGGACAAATTGAAACAGTCCTCCAGGATTCAGGCCGTTGCTATTTGAATGATCGGTGACCTAGACCACAAATAGGCAAGCCAGTGTCTCATCTATTTAGCCATGTCCCTCTGTAAAATAGTGTTTTGCAGTATTACATTAATTATACAATTGCATGTGTTTTAAGTAGTGTAATTAGGTGTTCATAAATACATGTTTTGGACTATCACATCCTGGTGTGTCTTTGCTTATTTTGTTCTATTATGCTTCTAAAGTTAAGAGGCAACAATACTAAAGCAACAACAACAACAAATCACATACTGCTTGGTGTTTATTCCCATCAAGCTTCTTTAAAAGTCTGGCTCATCTCTCTAGCATGTTGAGGCCTCTTTCATCATCTGATTCTGTCATTTTGTTTCTTTATTAATCCTGTTTACTCCGCATCACTCACGGATGTGACAAGAGTGTCCCCAAGACCTTTATCCAAGTCCCTGATGAATGTACCCAACAGAACAGGATCCAGCATGAAGCCGGAATACTCATCCTCATCATCGGATTAACACCTTGTACATGCATGTGTTCAGCTAGAAACCCATCAAGCCAGCAGCCCATGATGTTCCCTCTGTGTAACGTCACCTATCAAAAAAGACTTTACAGAGGACATTTGACTTTTCCAAGAAATTTAGAAAATGACCTTTTTGTTTCACACATATCCCATGAGATCAGACAGGTCAAAAATGTATTAAAACAGAGTTGAGCCATATCTGAAGAGTGAAAAGACCTACACAGTTCCTATGACTGTCTCAAGCAGACGAATCCTTTACCAAGTGCGTTCGCTCCCTGAACTGACAGCGTACTATGAACCTACCTTATGTCTTCTGCCCTATAAATAGGAATCATGGGAGCCAAGGCTTCTTCCTTTCCTTTTGTTCCACAGTGCTGAGCACACTGCTCATACATCATACCATGGAGTCTACTCCTGGCAAAACAGAAGCTCCTGTCTGCCCATCCCATAAGTGGAGAGGACACACGAGCTCACAGAGAGAAGCATATGTGTAGGTTAGCCAAAACATGTGTCATGCTCAAGGCATGGGACCTAACACTGACTCCCAACTTAACAGGCGATAGGGTAAAATAGGCTAAAAATACCTCCCAGTATAGGCATGGTGATGAAGCTACAAATATGGTCACCATCTCCGTTGTGGTCATCAGTTGCAGAGGGCTTGGAACAAAGCACAATAATGTGTCCACTTAGTAATGATAATGACCCCTTGCCTGACAGCTGCCCACCCAGGCCATCCCAGAACCACAGGGCTCACACACATGAATGGGATGCCCATTCCTTGTGATAGATCCCCAACCAACAGACCCATCAGGGGAAGGACCCAGCACTGCCGAGCCAAGCCCATCCTTTGCTGACTTCTGTCCCCCTTTCGCAGCTGAGTCCTGCTCTGCCCACACTCTCACTGTCCTACGTGCAAGTCCTCATTCTGCTGCTTTTTCTTCCCTCTCAATACAGGTCAGTGTGTCCTCTCTCCCCAAAGCACCCACAACAGAATGCAGTTACTATGTGCTCAGTCATGTCCGAGTCTTTGTGGTACCATGGACTATAGCCTGCCAGGCTCCTGGGCCCATGAAAACTTCCACACAAGAACACAGGGGTGATTGCCATTTCCTACTCCATGGGGATCTTCCTGACCTAGGGATCAACCCCATGTCTGTTGCATCTCCTGCAGCTATCCTTTCCAAAGGGAGAAAATGGATATTTTTTTAATTGTCTGGCATATACACTCTAGTGGCTGAAGAGGTCTTTTTCTATGTCTTGGGAAATTTTCATTTTCTCCAGAGTCTTCTAAATGCACCAGGGACAACACCTTGTGTTTTTACACCAAAGCATAAGGTGAGCCTAAGCCACACACAGAACACAAACTATAAACATCAGTGAATGAATCAGTGAGTCAATGTGCTTCCTATGAAATACTTTGGATGGAATGAGTTAAGAGGACTATGTGTGGATATCGAGGTATGTGACACTGCAAGACACTTCTTTGTGGGAAAAAAGAAAGAGCTAAATTGTGGGGCTCTGGAAAGCAGTGACATGGAAAGAACAGAGGCTGAGGCAGCAGGGAGGTTTGGACTGAGGCATCAGGGAGGTTTGAACAGAGGCAAGGGTCAGCAGGAGGCTGGCACGGACACCAGAGAGGATGTGCAGTGCAGGCCAGTGCAGGCCAGAGATGCACAAGAGTCACATATCCAGGTCAAGCCCAGAGCAGCCCGGTGAGTCCAGGCTGAAAGCCAGCACAAGAGAGACACCTAGTGTCCACTGCTTAGAACCCAGACTTGCTGCTCCATCACTGCACAGGAGTCTGGGGAAGTTTCCATCGCACTTTCACCCACAGCTCTGTGAACCGGGGCCAGTGAACCCACCCTCCGCAGCAACACTGGCCAGGGCGCGGGAGAAGGTGAGATGCCCCAGAGGAGAGCTCTAGGGCTGCGGATACACTGGACAGCGCAGGAAACAGACCTGCCTGGTACTTAGTCCTTGGTGTGTGGCACAGTCTCCACCAAGACCCTTAGCGCAGCCCTGAAGTTCAGAGTGTTCTATACAGACAAACTCTGTGTGAGGGATGAATGGGATGCCCATTCCTTGTGATAGATCCCCAACCAACAGACCCATCAGGGGAAGGACCCAGCACTGCCGAGCCAAGCCCATCCTTTGCTGACTTCTGTCCCCCTTTCGCAGCTGAGTCCTGCTCTGCCCACACTCTCACTGTCCTACGTGCAAGTCCTCATTCTGCTGCTTTTTCTTCCCTCTCAATACAGGTCAGTGTGTCCTCTCTCCCCAAAGCACCCACAACAGAATGCAGTTACTATGTGCTCAGTCATGTCCGAGTCTTTGTGGTACCATGGACTATAGCCTGCCAGGCTCCTGGGCCCATGAAAACTTCCACACAAGAACACAGGGGTGAGTTGCCATTTCCTACTCCATGGGGATCTTCCTGACCTAGGGATCAACCCCATGTCTGTTGCATCTCCTGCAGCTATCCTTTCCAAAGGGAGAAAATGGATATTTTTTTAATTGTCTGGCATATACACTCTAGTGGCTGAAGAGGTCTTTTTCTATGTCTTGGGAAATTTTCATTTTCTCCAGAGTCTTCTAAATGCACCAGGGACAACACCTTGTGTTTTTACACCAAAGCATAAGGTGAGCCTAAGCCACACACAGAACACAAACTATAAACATCAGTGAATGAATCAGTGAGTCAATGTGCTTCCTATGAAATACTTTTGATGGAATGAGTTAAGAGGACTATGTGTGGATATCGAGGTATGTGACACTGCAAGACACTTCTTTGTGGGAAAAAAGAAAGAGCTAAATTGTGGGGCTCTGGAAAGCAGTGACATGGAAAGAACAGGGGCTGAGGCAGCAGGGAGGTTTGGACTGAGGCATCAGGGAGGTTTGAACAGAGGCAAGGGTCAGCGGGAGGCTGGCACGGACACCAGAGAGGATGTGCAGTGCAGGCCAGTGCAGGCCAGAGATGCACAAGAGTCACATATCCAGGTCAAGCCCAGAGCAGCCCGGTGAGTCCAGGCTGAAAGCCAGCACAAGAGAGACACCTAGTGTCCACTGCTTAGAACCCAGACTTGCTGCTCCATCACTGCACAGGAGTCTGGGGAAGTTTCCATCGCACTTTCACCCACAGCTCTGTGAACCGGGGCCAGTGAACCCACCCTCCGCAGCAACACTGGCCAGGGCGCGGGAGAAGGTGAGATGCCCCAGAGGAGAGCTCTAGGGCTGCGGATACACTGGACAGCGCAGGAAACAGACCTGCCTGGTACTTAGTCCTTGGTGTGTGGCACAGTCTCCACCAAGACCCTTAGCGCAGCCCTGAAGTTCAGAGTGTTCTATACAGACAAACTCTGTGTGAGGGAATCTCGAGCGTCATTCACACGGAGACACAGCTAGATGGTTCGAACCCAGGTCTGCCTCCAGAAACTCCAGGGCCTCCCACTGTGGGCCCCACAGCCTGCCACTCTGACCTATTTCAGTACAAGAAGGGAACTGGTGTAAAAGAAACATTTCACTGTGAACACAGCATTATCTCTGTTAGAGAGGCATGTTTCTGTCTGATTCATTTCATTTATTTTTTTTATTCTCCAGTATATATAAAATGTCATTTTAACAATTATTAAAATTTTATGAGCAGGTATTTTTATACTCACTTTCAAATAAAATATTATTTCTTCTCAGTGAAAGCTCCCTAATTTTCCAAAGAGGCATGAATTCATTTCCATCACCTGAAGTCATAAAGCTTATTAGTAACATAGGACAAAAGTCCCCACTCACGCTGCACTCCGCTGCCCACGTTTCCCCATGGACTGTGACTCCTGGGTGACTCTTCTGTCTGATGTTCTCTGTGAAGAGCGCTGCCCTCCTCATGTGACTCAGGTGCTATTTCACAGTGCGAAACAGCGATCCATCTGTTCCAGAAATGGTTAAGCATTACTCAGAGGCTGCGGGCACTAGGGAAGCAGTCAGTTCTGGAAACAAGAGGAAAGGGATGAGAAAGTGTGGCTGCCCTCAAGGACTTCTCAGCTGTAGCAGCGAGGCAGGCTTATGTGCACTATGACAGACCCGGTGATAAAACTGCAAAGGTGGAAACTTGAAGCCAGGAAGGACCGGAGGATAGGCGTCAGCGAGGTAGGAGACTGTAAGATGAGTCAGCACGTGTGTGTCCTTTGCCTCAGTAGGCCATCTTTCTGGGTCACCTCCCCACAGGTACTTCTCATCAACCTCCTTACACACCCACCCCTTTCCTCACCTCCTGTTCACACACATCCTGCCCAACCTTGTGTCAAGAAGTGCCTTGTCACGCTACATAGTCTAAGACCTCTCCAGCACCTCTAACCTCCACCCTCAACCCCACACTATGTAAGGAGAACAGCTCTGTGAGTAACTGCTGTCATATGGCATGAGTTTTTAAAAGCCAGACTAGAGAATCCAATACAGCCCAAATTGGGAATCTCATCCATCTCAGAGCAAGCTCCAGGCAGAGTTCCCCTGCAGAGTGGGGGCCACTGCACATCTCAGGCAAAATCAGGCCTCCCTTGACAAGGCTGCATGTGTTCCACATGAATAAAGGCACACACACACCAGAGGCTCTCTCTTCACAGGAGAAGGCTGCCACGGTGACGAGCGCCACGCCCAGATAAATGTCCCACCAGTCATGTGTCCTGAGTCAAACCTCGGAGCCACATAGCATGTTGATGACACAGTCCCCGCCAGCACACAGACACACATCCCCCAAAACAGCCAAACAAGACCCAGAACCTGTCAAGCAAGGATGTTTCCCTGTTGTTCAATGAATTCCACTGTTGTCTAGACGCAAGCTGTTCCAGGGATGAACACCATGCTCACACAGCCAGTTTCAATGTCTACGGTTGCTTACACACAATTCACCGAGGAGATGCACAAAATACAAACAGGTCATCCTGCCTTTTTAAAATTATGATAGTAAAATTCACAGTTTGCCTTTATTTCCTGCTTCTCACAGATGTTTGTAAAGCATCACCTTTTTTAAACACCTTATTGCAGGTTTTAGCAATTTTCCCCCACATTAGCTTAGCAAGCTGCTTTTCAGGTTTGAACCGGAAACTTCAGCCAAACACTGTGAACCCACATGACCAAGTTTGATAACTTATAAAATAACAGAACCGTAAATGGTTAACTCAACTTTTGGTGCACCTTCTTCTAATCATCACATAGCAATTTCTTCTGCTAAAAAAAATAGAAAAGGAAGGGGGCATGTGTCACAAATATCTTGTTTACACATAATTCTATTTCTTACCAGCTTTATTTAGAAAAAATTGACATACAACATCATTCAAAGCTAAACCGCAAGTTGCTCAGTCATGTCCGACTCTTTATGACCCCATAGATTTTACAGTCCATGGAATTCTCCAGGCCAGAATACTGGAGTGGGTAGCTTTCCCTTCTCCAGGGGATCTTCCCAACCCAGGGATCGAACCCAGGTCTCCCATGATGGAGGCAGATTCTTTCCCAGGTGAGCCACAAGGGAAGCCCAGGAATACTGGAGTGGGTAGCCTAACATCATTCAAGTTTAAGGTATATTATGTGATTATTTGATGTACGTATATATTGCAAAATGATTACCACAATAAGGTCAGTTTTATCCATCATCTCATCCAGTTACCTTTTGCGTTTTTTGTGATAACTTTAAAGGTCTTCTCTCATTAACTTTTCAAGTACACCATCAGTTCAGTTCAGTTCAGTCGCTCAGACATGTCCAACTCTTTGCGAGCCCATGAATAGCAGCACGCCAGGCCTACCCATTAATCACCAACTCCCGGAGTTCACTCAGATTCACATCCATTGAGTCAGTGATGCCATCCAGCCATCTCATCCTTGGTTGTCCCCTTCTCCTCCTGGCCCCAAACCCTCCCAGTATCAGAGTCTTTTCTAATGAGTCAACTCTTCCCACGAGGTGGCCAAAGTACTAAAGTTTCAGCTTTAGCATCATTCCTTCCAAAGAAATCCCAGGGCTGATCTCCTTCAAAACGGACTGGTTGGATCTCCTTTGCAGTCCAAGGGATTCTCAATAGTCTTCTCCAACACCACAGTTCAAAAGCATCAATTCTTCGGCACTCAGCCTTCTTCACAGTCCAACTCTCACATCCATACATGACCACAGGAAAAACCATAGCCTTGACTAGATGGACCTTTGTTGGCAAAGTAATGTCTCTGCTTTTCAATATGCTGTCTAGGTTGGTCATAACTTTTCTTCCAAGAAATAAATATCTTTTAATTTCATGGCTGCAGTCACCATCTGAAGTGATTTTGGAGCCCCCCAAAATAAAGTCTGACACTGTTTCCACTGTTTTCCCATCTATTTCCCATGAAGTGATGGGACCGGATGCCATGATCTTTCGTTGGCTTTAAGCCAACTTTTTCACTTTCCTCTTTCATTTTCATCAATAGGCTCTTTAGTTCTTTTTCACTTTCTGCCATAAGGGTGGTGGCATCTGCATATCTGAGGTTATTTATTTCTCCCAGCAATCTTGATTCCAGCTTGTTTATTCCAGTCCAGCGTTTCTCATGATGTACTCTGCATAGAAGTTAAACAAGCAGGGTGACAATATAGGCTTTCTTATCTCTCCTTGCTATTCTTTGGAACTCTGCATTCAGATGCTTATATGTTTCCTTTTCTTGTTTGCTTTTTGCTTCTCTTCTTTTCACAGCTATTTGTAAGGCCTCCTCAGACAACCATTTTGCTTTTTTGCATTTCTTTTCCATGGGGATGGTCTTGATCCCTGTCTCCTGTACAATGTCACGAACCTCATTCCATAGTTCATCAGGCACTCTATCTATCAGATCTAGGCCCTTAAATCTATTTCTTACTTCCACTGTATAATCATAAGGGATTTGATTTAGGTCAAGTACACAATACAGTACTGTAAACTGTAGTCACTCTGCTGTACGTTACATCCCAGTTCTTAATCATTTAATAGCTAGAAGTTGGTGCATTTTGACCATCTGCACCTATTCCCACCAGTTCCACACATCACAACCAATATGTTTCTATATTTTTAGATTGTGCATATAAGTCACACAGTGTTTGTCTTTCTCAGACTGATTTATTTCACCTAGCACAATGCCCGAATGTTCATCCATGCTGTCATACACAGCAGGGTTTTCTCCTTTCGTGGCTATGTATTAATAATATCCCATTGTGTATATGTCACATTTTCCCATTCATTCATCAGTGGATGGTTGTTTCCATACCATAACTATCATAAACAACACTGCAATGAACATAAAGATACAGATATAATATTGTGTCCTTCAGATAAATACTCTAAAGTGGGGTTGCTGGATTACATGGTAGTTTTATTTTTTAATTTTTGGAGGGATATCGACACTGTTTTCCATAATAGTTGCATCAATGTACATTCCCAGCAACAGTGGAGAAAGGGTTTCTCCCCATCTTCACTAACACTTTTTCTCTTGTCTTTTTGACAACGGCCATTCTGACAGAGGTGAGGTGATATCTCATCGTGGTTTCAGTTTGCATTTCCCTGATGATTACTGGAAACAATGACAAACTTGATTTTCTTGGGCTTTAAAATCACTGCAGATGGTGATTGCAGTCATGAAATTAAAAGACACTTGCTCCTTGGAAGAAAAGTTATGACCAACCTAGACAGCATATTAAAAAGCAGAGACATTACTTTACCAACAAAGGTCCATCTAGTTAAAGCTATGCTTTTTCCAGTAGTCATGTAAGGATGTGAGAGGTGGACTGTAAAGAAAGCTGAGCACTGAACAACTGATGCTTTTGAACTGTGGTGTTGGAAAAGATTCTTGAGAGTCCTGTGGACTGAAAGGAAATCAAACCAGTCAATCCTAAAGAAAATCAGTCCTGAATATTCTTTGGAAGGACTGATGCTGAAGCTGAAACTCCAATATTCTGGCCTCCTGATGCAAAGAACTGACTCATTTGAAAAGATCCTGATGCTGGGAAAGATTGAAGGCAGGAGATGTCAGAGTCTCTTCTGAAGGGGACTACAGAGGATGAGATGGTTGGATGGCATCAGTGACTCAATAAACATGAGTTAGAGCAAGCTCTAGGAGTTGGTGTTGGACAGGGAAGCCTGGCGTGCTGCAGCCCATGAGATCGCAAAGAGTTGGACATGACTGAGTGACTGAACTGACTGATGATTACTGATGCTGAACACATTTTCATGTACCTGTTGGCCACCTGCGTGTTTCTTTTGGGAAAGTATTCAAGTCCTTGGCTCATTTTTAATTGGTTTGTTCTTTTGTCCCTGAGTTGTATGAGTTCCTCATATATTTTGGATATTGATTCCTTATCAGTTTTATGATTTGCAAATTTTTTCCCCATTCCTAGGTTTCCTTTTTATTTTGTTGATAAAAATGCACAGAGCTTTTTTGTTAATATAGTTCCACTTGTTGAGATTTTTGTTTTGTTGCTTGTGCTTCTTTTTGCCATATCCAAAATTCATTGTCAAGACCAAATCAAGAAGCATTTTCTCTTGTTTCCTTCTGGGAGTATTATAGTTTCAGGACTATCTTTTAACTCTCTGATTTAGGGGAATTTGTGGGTGGTATAAGACAGGGGTCCAACTTCATTCTTCTGCATGTGATAATCCAGTTTTCCCATCACCATTTATTGGAGACTATTCTTTCCCTCCATTGAATATTCTTGACTCCTTCATCAAGTATTAGTTGACTGTAAATTCTGGGATTTATTTCTGGCTCTCTGTTCTGATCCACTGGTCTATGTTTTTTTATGCCAATACCATTATAGCTTTGAAGTATAGCTTGAAAGTGAAGTATAGATAAAAGTTTAAAAGGAGAGTGAAAAACTAGACTTAAAGCTCAACATTCAGAAAACTAAGACCATGGCATCCAGTCCCATTATCACTTCATGGAAACAGTGGCAGACTTTATTTTCTTGGGCTCCTAAATCACTGTAGATGGTGATTGCAGCCATGAAATTAAAATACGCTTACTCCTTGGAAGGAAAGTTATGACCAACCTAGACAGCATGTTAAAAAGCAGAGACATTACTTTGCCAACAAAGGTCCATCTAGTCAAGGCTATGAGTTTTCCAGTGGTCATGTATGGATGTGAGAGGTGGACTGTAAAGAAAGCTGAGCACAGAAGAACTGATGCTTTTGAACTGTGGTATTGGAGAAAACTCTTGAGAGCCCCTTGAACTGCAAAGAGATCTAACCAGTCCATCCTAAGGATATCAGTCCTGGGTGTTCGTTGGAAGGACTGATGCTCAGGCTGAAACTCCAGTACTTTGGTCACCTGATGCGAAGAGCTGACTCATTTCAAAAGACCCTGATGCTGGGAGGGATTGGGGGCAGGAGGAGAAGGGGACAACAGAGGATGAGATGGCTGGATGGTATCACCAACTCAATGGACATGAGTCTCAGTGAACTCTGGGAGTTGGTGATGGACAGGAAGGCCTGGCATGCTGCAGTTCATGGGGTCGCAAAGAATCAGACATGACTGAGTGACTGAACTGAACTGAACTGAACTGGAGCATAGCTTGAATCCAGGAAATGTGATGACTCCAGTTTGCTCTTCTTTCTCATTATTGCTTTGGCTATTCAGGGTCTTTTATAGATCCATACAAATTTTAGGATTTTTTTTCTATTTCTGTGAAAAACGACATTGAAATTTTGATAGGAACTGCATTGACTCTATAGACAGCTTTGAGAACTTTGGGCATTTAAACAATATTAATTTTGGGGATCTATGAACACAGGATGTCTTTCTTTCCATTTTTCTGTGTCTTCAACTTCTTTCACCGGAGACACAGTTTTCAGCGTAGAGATATTTCACCTCCTTGGTTAAATTTATTCTTAAGTATTTTTTAATTGATGATATTCTGAATGGGATTGTTTTATTTCTTTGTTAGATGTTTCGTTGCTAACATACAGGAAATCATATGATTTCTGTATGTTTACTTTGTGTCCCACAGATTTACTGAAGGCATATTTAGGTCTAAGAGCTTTTGGTGACATCTTTAGGGTTTCCTGGGCTTCCCTGGTGGCTCAGATAGTAAAGAGTCTGACTACAATGCAGGAGACCCAGGTTCGACCCCTGGGTCAGGAAGATCCCCTGGAAAAGGAGATGGCAACCCACTCCAGTACTCCTGCCTGGAAAATTCCATGGATGGAGGAGCCTGGTGGGCTACAGTCCATGGGGTCACAAAGAGTCGTACACAACAATGCAACTTCACTTCACTTTCACTCTAGGGTTTCCTACATACAGTTAGTCCCCTACAAATGAACTTTCGGGTTGCAGCCTTTCAAAGATGTGAACACACAGTCCATCAACATCAGGCATGAATAAAACTACAATTTGCCCCTGTCTCCTATTGCTGACAATCTTTGAGCTCCACCATCTCCCACCTCCTCTCCCTCCTCCAGGCAGTAACTCTTCTTGCCTGTTCACTCTGTGCCAGCCCCTGTGTGTCCACTGTTTTACTGTACATTGTACTTTTCAAGGTACTGTACTGTAAGATCAAAAATGTTTTTGCTTGTTGTTTACATATTATTTGTGTGTAAAGTATTATAAAACTGTTACAGTATAGTATATATAGCTAATTGTATCAGTTGGGTACCTAAGCTAACTTTGTTGCACTTACAACAAATTAGACTTACAATGTGCTCTGAGAACAGAACTCGTTTGTATATAGGGGACTTATTGCATAAGATTTTGTCACCTGCACATAGAGACAATTTCACTTCTTCTTCCTCCTCCTCCACTTCCTCCTCCTCCTCTTCCCCCTCTTCTTCTTCTTCCTCCTCCTCCTCTTCCTCCTCCTCCTCTTCCCCCTCTTCTTCTTCTTCCTCCTCCTCCTCTTCCTCTTCTTCCCCTTCCTTTTCCTCTTTTTCTTCTTCCCCTTCCCCTTCTCCTCCTTCTTCTTAGATCTGGATGTTTTCTATTTCTTATTCTTGCCTGATTGCTCTGTCTAGAAATTCCAGTACTATGTTATGGTTTTCCTGACTTACATAAAATACCTTGAAATTATAAGGTTTTTTTTTTTTAAGCTGATAGCAACTTAACTTTAACAACATACAGAAACCTTATACTTTTACTTCTCCTCCTTCTTCACATTTTATCTTATCAATGTTACATATTACATCTTTTTTACATTATGTATCCAATAACAAATTACATTTTTAATATATTTGTTTTTACTTTTTAAGCTGGAGTTGTAAGTGAATTATGAACCACAGTTACAATATTAGAGGATATCTGATTTTGATTATATTTTATCATTCCAGTGAGTTTTACACATTAGTACATTTTTTTCATGTTAATTAATTTTTATTTCCACTTGAAGAACAGTCTTAGAATTTCCTGTCAGGCAGGTCTAGTGGCAAGGAACCCCCTCAGCTCTTGTTTGCACAGGTAAGTCTCTTTCTCTTTCATTTCTGAAGGGCAGCTTTGCCAAGTACAGTATTCTCCTGTGATGATGGCTACTTTGTGCCCCTTTCTGTCTTTCCCTGAGATCAGAGGCTATTTTGTGCCTTTCCTATAAGACTCCAAACTACATCCAAATTAAGTCCTGAGCTTTCTAGTATATATGCTTCTGGCATCTACTACCACAGGCAGGGCTGTCCACAATAACTCAGACTTGTTCCTAAAGCAGATGTCATTGAAAGATAGGAATTTTTCAAGATACTAAGTATATGGTGTCATGATTATTCCCAGATGAGACATGGGCTAGCATTAAACTCAAATTGCCATTGTCTGAATGGCAATTGTGACTGACTTTTACTGGTTAGTGGGAAAAGACTAACGTGTCCGTTACAAACTTTGGTAGGAATGCCTTACTATGTTCCCATTCATCATCCCACCCCAGAAACCCAGTGATGACGGTAGAGTCTTTGATTTTATCTGGGTACCTGGCCACACACTCTCTCTCTCTTTGGCTACTCATCAAAGTTGAAAATCTACCCTTATTAGAGGTTTCATCTCTACCAAGATGACGAAGAGAAGAGGGTGAGGTCAGCATGCTTGTCCTGGGCCCGCTTTCTGCAAGGTGGCCTTGGATGACTGCCTCCAGCCCAGGTCACAGCCCCTGCAGGGTAGCTTCTCCCCTCAGGTCCTGTACCTAGGAGTGGTATAGCCCTAGGGCACTGAGCTAGCTCAAATAGTGCTGCTATTTTAGTGTTTCATCTACCTCCTGATAAAATCCTATCTAATTCAGCAAAGAAGGGCTCCAACTCAACAGACTGGCATGCCCTTCCACTAGTTAGAACATCCTTTTGTTGCCATTGTTACACATGTCAACATCATGTGACTTCACCTAATAAATGAAAAACAGAAGCTGGTGATATGATGCAAAGATGGCCCAGGCAACTACTACACTTCCCTTATTTGAGTCAGTTCCCCAGTCTCTGTGAATTGAAGCCAATAATGGGCACTAGTCCCTTTGCAACTGCTCACCTCAAGTTGTGATAGTGTTCTCTTCTTGTTGTTGCTAGTGAAGGTGACTCTAAGCTAGGCTTCAGGAAGAAAGGAAGGTCTAGCTTTGGCTACTGCCTTTGCAACACTGAGTCAAATGACAAACAGACATGACAGATACAAGTTAAAATATAAATACATAGCAATTTGTGGAAAAGTCCATTCTAGTTGCTTTTTTTTTTTTTTCTAATGTGATGCTCACTTATTTCCTTAACATGGGTTAAGCACCTGAACCGTTCCCCAGTTATAAACGCAAAGATACCAACCAGGGTTCTTGGCCTTCCCCAATCAATCGAATTGATCAGAAACCAGACTAAAGATTTAGGCAAGGCTTTATTGGGGTCCCTGCTGCAGCAGGGGTAAGTGAAAACAAATACAGTTTCCCTTGCTCACTCCTCAAGGCCGGGGGTGGGGAGCTGGCTCTTTACATGGAGTGAGGGTAGTGATGTGTCCTGGGCTCCAGTCAGAGATGTGGCTGAAGTGTTTTGCCTACCACCTTCCCCCGGTGGTGTTGACTGCAGGGAGCATGTGTAGCCCCCTGCTTTTGTTCCCAACATCCTGCTTTTGCTCCCAGCTCTTCAGAAGTGGCAGTCGGGCTTTCTGGCCTTTTTGTATCTTTTGTCTAGAATTTGCCCAAACTGGGCATGCATGAAGTTATTTTTAGTCCCTTATAGTTTCTTTGCATTTTGTTGCTTGAGGAGATGTTAGTTTAGGCCTAAGCATTTCAGCAAAGGGACTGGACTCCCATCCTGTCTCAGACATGCCAACTTAGCCATGCAGAGCAGCTGCCAAGTTCCTGGGACATGTGTAGAGGTGTGTAGGTGAATGCCAAGCATGGGAAAGAGGGTGCGCTGGTCAGTGGCGTTTATTTGCACATGTGTTACTCTCAACCAGAAGTAACTAGATATCAAAGTAAGTGGACTTGCAGCCCAAATAGGAAAGATTCAACTTATTTAGAGATGCAAGAAGATCAATGGTGGGCCATGGCCAGACTTCCTGTATCGCAGAGGCTGACCACTGTGGCCCACTGAGAAACTGCCCAGGACGGCAACAGGAGGAGCCCTTTCTTGAGGGACGGTGTGGTCCCACAACACCACTGTACCTTTGAGCACGTCAGCATGGTCTGCTCTGACCACTGACTTGTGGGGGCATTACTTTACATTACATTACTTTACATTACCTGATACAGACACTCATAATGTTCGCTATTTTTATTATAAATAAAATAAGAGTAACCTTGCATTAAGTTGTTACTTAAACCCAGCCCAGATTCTGGCCTAATGTAAATTTGTAAATGAAGCAGACCACATATGAAGTTCTCAGGTTCTCATGTGATTTACTAGCTTTGTGTATTTGCCTGTCACCTGTCCACAAGAGTATCCATGTGATAAAATTAACGTATCTAATGCTCCATGCACAGTGCCTGGCACAGTACAAGCACTGGAAAAATAGCAGCATTACTGTTACTATATTACAAGGCCGAGGAAGGGCTGCATACTCAAACCTCAGGCCAAAAGGAATGGTTTTTCACATTATAAATGCAAAGAAGTATCTGGAAGGGATTCTTTTCTCCCTTAAACCTGCCCCTGAATAAGTGAGGATCATGACATCACTTTTATATAGATCCTACCACAAATTCCTTGGCAAAGCAGCAAAGTTCATCTTATTGCAAGAATTGAATACTTGTGCTGATTACATTAGAAAAGTCAGATAATGGATTTCATAAGTCCATTACAAGAAACAGGAAAAGTCAGACCTTAAAGAAATAGTCCTCAGCAGAGAATCTTGTTTTAACTCTTAGGTGGAAAAAAAAGTTACACCTATCTGGAAAAGCATGGAAAATTTGGCCTTAAATCTGTTTGCTAGACTTTCCTTAGCCTCAGATGTAATTAATGGTGACAGTTTGATAGCACAGTGGAAAAAAAAAAAGTAACATAGGTCATAGAAGATTGTATTTTCCAAAGACCGCCTTCATCATATTTCCCTTCCTACCCACCCTTCTGTGTGTGGCTCTCTGCTCCATCTAGAAGTGCTTGTTTCTCCACACTGTTTGGTCCAAGTGTGTCCTATGACTGCCATGACTAAAATCAGGAGGACTAACTCTGTGCCTGTTTCAGATGCAACTAATCAAAGACTAAGCCCCATGGGGAGGCCAAGGGGCGAGGCCCTTCATTCTTCAGCCTACAGTCAGTACCAACCACCACCACCATTAAGAGCTGTTGAAGATGCCTCACCCAGTCAAAGCTTCCAATGACTCATCCCCAGCCTCCTTGAGACCACATCCCAGGAGACCCCAAGGAAGAGCTTCTTCTATGACTGACTGTTAAGCAGCTAGGTTTTGAGTGCATTTGTTAAATAGCAATAGATAACCAGATGGTAGAGAATCTGCCTGCAGTGCGGGAGACCCAGGTTCGATTCCTGAGTGAGGAAGATCCCTTGAGAAGGGAATGGCAACCCACTCCAGTGTTCTTGCCTGGAGAATTTCATGGACAGAGGAGCCTAGCAGAATACAGTTCAGGGATTCAGAAAGAGCTGGACACGACTGAGCAACTAACATACAAACAAGTCCCCATGTCCACATAAGCACCATTTTTTTGTTCCTCTACCTGACTCCATCTTCCATTCTGAAAGGCATAAATACTTTTGTAACTTTCCTAGACACTTGATTCAAAATACAGCTACTTGTTTGAAAGTCCTAAGTACCTGAATCTCTTTTACTCACTAATGTTATCTGTATTAACATCAGCAACAATAGTAACAAAAACAATTTGATTTGATTAAAATTTCCAACATTAATTGGCTGATGAGCCAAATGATGACAAGAGCTGGCTAGAGAAAAAAAAACAAGAGCTGACTAGACAAATAATTGGTATTTCTACACCTAGCAATTCTCAAAAACATTAGAATATTTCTTCTCATGATAAGGTCGAGTCATAAAAACATAAGCAAATATGACACTTTCTTAATGTATAACCCCTTATGAATTACAAAAGAAATCCAAATCAAAACTACAATGAGGTAGCACCTCACACTAGATAGAATGGCCATCACTAAAAAAACCTATTAACAATAAATGTTGGTGGGAGTGTGGAGAAAAGGGAACCCTTTTGCACTATTGGTGGGAATGTAAATTTATGTAATATAATAATAGCCATAATGGAGAACAGTAGGGAGGTTCCTTAAAGAACTAAAAATAGAACTACCATATGAGCCAGAAATCCCACTACTGGGCATATACCCAGTTGTTGCTATTCAGTCGCTGTCGTGTCTGACTCTTTGCAACTCCATGAACTGCAGCACCCCAGTCTTCCCTCTCGTTCACTGTCTCCCTGAGTTTTCTCAGACTCATGTCCATTGAGTCAGTGATGCCATCCAATCATCTTACCCTCTGCCACCCTCTTCTCCTCTTGCCCTCAATCTTTCCCAGCATCAGGGTCTTTTCCAATGAGTCGATTTTTCACATCAGGCATATACCCAGAAGTGAAACTGAAAATGGCTCAGAAATGTCCAACTCTTTGCAACTCCATGGACTATACAGTCCGTGGAATTATCCAGGCCAGAATACTGGAGTGGGTAGCCTTTCCTTTCTCCAGGAGATCTTCCCAACCCAGGGATCGAACCTAGGTCTCCCACTTTGCAGGCAGATTCTTTACCAGCTGAGCCACCAGGGAAGCCCAAGTATACTGGAGTGGGTAGTCTATCCCTTCTCCAGTGGATCTTCCCAGCCTAGGAATCAAACCAGGGTCTCGTGCATGCAGGTGGATTCTTTACCAACTGATCTATCAGGGAAGTCCATATACCCAGAGAAAAACCATAATTCAAAAAGATATATGTGCTCCCAGTGTTCAATGCAGCACTGTTCACAATAGCCAGGACATGGAAGCAACCCAAATGTCCATCAACAGAGGATTAAGATACAGAAAATATGCTACATATATATAATGGAACATTATTCAATCATTAAAAGGAATGAAACTGGGTCTTCATAGAGACATGGAAGGACCTAAAGACTTTCATACAGAGTAAAGTGAGAAATAGAAAAACAAATATTGTGTATTAACCCATACATGTGGAATCTAGAAAAATAGTACAGATGATCTTATTTCCAAAACAGAGACACAGACATAGAGAACAAATGCATGGATACCAAGTGGGGAGAGGTGGGTGGGATGAATTGGGAAATTGGGATTGACATATATACACTATTGATACTATGTATAAAATAGATGACTAATGAGAACCTGCTGTATAGCGCAGGGCAGTAGTGCTCTGTGGTGACCTAACCGGGAAGGAAATTCAAAAAAGAGAGGATATAAGTATATGTACAGCTGACTCACTTTGCTGTACAGTAGACACTAACACAACATTGTAAATAAATTATATGCCAATAAAAATTAATTGTATTTTTTACATTTTTAAATTTTAATTGAAAGATAATTGCTTTACAATATTGTATTAATTTCTGCCATACATCAACATGAGTCAGCCATATATATACTAATGTCCCCTCCCTATTGGACCTCCCTTCCACCTTCTATTCCATCCCACCCCTCTATATTGTCACAGAGCACTGGTTTGAAATCCCTGAGTCATACAGCAAATTCCTACTGGCTATCTATTTTACATATGGTGGTGTATATGTTTCTGTACTACTCCCTCAAAGAAATGTACATGATGACTATCTTTAAAAATAGAACTGCTTCATGAGAAAGAGGAGTTTCTGTTATGAGCTTATATAGTTGTTTGAGGGTTTAATATATGCACAACTTTTCTTTGTGGGGTTTGGGATAACCATGGGAAATCGGGGCTTACATCTTTGGTTTTATTAGCAGAGAAGGTATTTGAAGGTTTGTATGTTAAAGAGATTGTCCAGCAAAAAGATGGAGAGTGAAAAGAGTGAAAGAGACCTGGACTCTGCAAACATGTGAGAGTGAGTGAAGGGTGAGAGACAGTGAGAGGAGGACAGGTCTGCTCCCATGCCCCAGACACTCACAGCCCTGGGTTCACATCCACTTCCTTGTCTCCAGCATGTGCTCTGACCACAGAATGTACTTCCCCACTCTGCAAGGCTCTATGGTTCCCTGGCTCAGGCTACCAGTAGAACACCTTACTCTGTATCCCAGAGGCCTAGAAGGCTCTCTCAGGACTTTGGAGAGGTCTTCTTCTAGACGCCAGGGCCTCAGCAGATTCCACAATCAAGTCTCTGCTCAAGAGGTGCATCCACAGACCACAAAGCTGGCCTCAGCTTCCCCCTCTTCCCTTTGCCAGACCAGCTTTGATAACTAGGATAACACTAAATCTTGGGTCAAGGGGAGATGGAGAATTTCCTGGCCCATACTTGGTGTGAACTGCACTGATGCATGCTTTCTTCATCTAGAGTCTCCTGGTGCAAAGACCTCTACACCAACACCTCCCATCTCCTTGTTGCACTGCCCAGCACTGGCTCACCCTGATGTAGGCATCTGGTCACTGTTACTCAAGGACTGTTCACACTTAGAACAGGAGTGATCCACAAAAGCTGGCTGTCCTGGTACCCCAACAACTTACTCTGACACCTGCCATTCTAGAAACACATCTCCATTGCTAACTGGGCATCCCTGGTGGCTCAGACAGTAAAAGAATCTGCCTGTAATGTGGGAGACCTGGGTTTGATCCCTGGTTGGAAAGACCCCTGGAGATGGGCATGGTAACCCACTCCAGTATTCCTGCCTAGAGAACCCCCATGGACAGAGGAGCCTGGTGGGCTCACAAAGAGTCTGACACAAATGAGCAACTAAGCACAGCATTGCTAACTAGTGTCCAAAGGCAGCCTTTGCTAGAGAAGAATTTCAGAAAAGAGCCTTAACCTTCCACAGTCAGGTCCTTCTGGGAACAGTTATCATGGCAGTCAGATTCTTCCTACAGCAAAAATGTCACCGCCACCAATCCTAACTACCTCATGAACCCTGTCAAAAAACCCTCTGCCCCTAATGTTGAATAACTCTTTTTCTGAAGTGTCCTGAAACTGCTCATTTGTCCCCTGGAAGCCAACCAAGAGCAACCAAATGTACCAAAGATTGAAAGTTACAATTAGGAAGATTTTGATCACACAAGCCTCACCTCAGAAGGCTTACCAACTAACACTCTACCAGATTTCCCCTTTTAATCACATGAAACTATTCTCCTTTCTAATGCGTTTGAACCCTTGTTGAAACAAAAGTGGCAGAAGGTGGTTCTTCCCCACAAGTTTGGTTTGTTTTTGACATTTCATTTATAAGGGACACAATTTTCTCAAGAGTGTGTCACAGGCTTGTCGCTTCCCCAGGTTGATACCATAACCACTCAGATGTCTCCTGGAGATCAGCTGAGGAGCCTAAGAATGTTCAAATCTGATGCTCAGCTTGCTGATAATACTCTGGTAGTTAATGGAGAAGGAGCTCCAGGAAGGCATCTGAGAGTTGCTGTTCTCTGGACCTCAGTTCCAACATCTCACCCTCAGACTCTGCTACTGGACCCTTAATCTGCTGCCAAATAAGATGGCATCAGTTCTACCCAGACCCCAAAGGGCTCGGCCTTCATGTCCTCCTTCTTCAATCTTCTAGGGAAAGAATGTTAGAAGGCAGTGGGAATACATCTCGTAGGCCCTTAGATATGTGAAAATTAGGCGTTTATAGCGCTTGGACATGTCCTCATAATAAGTAGCTGAAAAACATTATAGAGAACATCTGACAGCATCCTGCTGTTGAGGGCCCCTTCTGAAGCAAGCCAGAGGATATTTCTCACAATGAGAGAGTAAATAAATTCAATGAATAAACTTGCTCATTTAAATGGGATACAGCTTTCTTCCTGAAAGAGAAAAATAATTCTTCTTAAGACTGCTGCACAGGAAGAGTTAGATAATCGTACCCCTTTCTAAGCTCTCTTATATAATTCAGGGCAAAGTCTAATATGTAGCAATAATATCTTTAACAATTTTTTTTAAAAAAGACAAAAGCGTTCATCTTTCTTCCATGTAATAGTCCAGCCAGTCTGGACCAGTAGCTCTGCTCCATGGGTCCTTATAGGATCTGTGTCCTTCCATATTTTCACTCCAACACACTCTAAGAGTCGTGCTCATCTGCAGGGTTGAAGTGGGGTCACGGCTACTTCCATTCCCAAGTCAGAGTAGAGGGGAAAAAAGAATACCAGAGTCAGCCATCTTCTCTTAAGAAAATGCAGTATGGACTTCCCTGGGGGTCCAGTGGTGAGAAATCCACCTGCCAATGCAGGAAACACAGGTTCAATCCTGAGTCCAGGAATATTTCACATGCATGAGGCAGCTAGACCCACGTGTCACAGCTCCTGAAGCCCGTGTGCCCTAGAGACTGTGCTCTGTAATGAGAGCAGCCTCCACAATGAGAAGACCATGTATCACAACTAGACAGTAGCCCCCACTCACTGCAACTAGAGAAAGCCCACAGCAACAAAGACCCAGCACAGCCAAAAATGAGCACATAAATGGTTTTTAAAAAGAAAGCACAGTAAGGCTTACACAGCTTTATTCAGATTTCATCAGTGAAAATTCCGTCACCAAGTGACACCTAGCTGCACCTAAGGCCAGGTGATAAAATTTCTAGCTGGGAAGCCACGGTGAAGGAAAGAACAGAATTGGAATGAAAGTCGTGTCTGTTTCTCTGGCTATCTAAATTCTGTCAGTACCCTTCTTCTACAAATGACAACTCCCCTCGGACACAACCCAGGATCCCACTGTATATCCAGCTTAAAGTCCAGACCCTTCAAGTGATGTATTCTCCAGGGATAAACAGACTAAAAGAAAGTGATCTGCTCTCCATATACTGACAACAGATATATGAGCCAGAAACACCATGATAAAACTGCCATTCAGGAAGAGAAAGGTTAGAAAGTACACAGAAGTACACTTTGGTTCCATAATGTAAACATGGAAATTAACACAAGATTACTGGGCATCCTTTCAATCTGAGCAGTCCAGCAGGCCTCTTGCACTCTCTATAAGTCTGTGTTCTTAGACTGTCTTTGACTAAGCTTTTTACAACTCTGTAAGGATAAAATATAAGTTAAACAATGTGAACGTTACAAGTCAAAGTGTTAGTCGCTCAGTCGTGTCCAACTCTTTGAGACCCCATGGACTATAGCCCAGCAGGTTCCTCTTTCCATGGGATTCTCCAGGCAAGAAGACTGGAATGGGTTGCCATCCCCTTGTCCAGGAGATCTTCCTGAAGCAGAGATTGGACCCAGGTCTCTTGCATTGCAGGCATTCTTTAACATCTGAGCCACCTGGAGAAGCCCGTGAATGTTACAAAGATACAACAAAGTAAGAAAAGTACAGGTGATGAGCATAGAGAAAAAGGTCCTCAACAAAATATGAACAAAACAACCCAACAATATATAAAAAGGATCAAACACCATGATGAAGTAGGAGTTACTCCAGGGATGCAAAGATGGTTCAAAATCCACAAATCAATCAACTTGATACAACACATTAACAAAAGAAAGGATAAAAATCACATAATCATCTCAATAGAAGCAGAAAAACAATTTGACAAAATTCAACATCCATTTATGATAAAGAAAAACTCTCATCAAAGTTGTCACTGAGGGAATATATCTATTATTATCAACATAATAAAGGCCATTTAAGACAAACTCAGCTAATATTACACCCAATGGTGAAGCATTTTTCCTCCCAAGACAAAGATGCTCATTCTTAAATACAATGCTATTTAATGAAGTATTATAAGCCCTAGCCACAGCAGTCAAAAGGGAAAAAGAAATATTAAGAAAAGGCATCCAAATTGGAAGGGGAAAAGTAAAACTATTTGCAAGTGACATGATACTATATATAGAAAATCCTAAGGTCTCGACCAAAAGACTTTTAACCTAATAAATGAATTCAGTAAAGTTGCAGGATACAAGGTTAGTATACAGAAATTTATTGCATTTCTGTACACTAATAATGAACTATTAGCAAGAGAAAACAAGAAAACAACTCCATTTAAACCACATCAAAAAGAACAAAACACCTAGGAATAAATTTAACCAAGGAGATGAATGACCTATACTCTGAAAACTATTAGACACTGAGAAAAGAAACTGAAGATGATAAAAAATAAATAGAGAGAAATTCAGTGTTAATAAATTGTAAGAATTAATCTTGTTAAAATATCCATACTGCCCAAACTAATCTACATATTTAATGCAATCCCGATCAAAATACCCATGATATTTTTCACAGAACTAGGACAAATAATCCTAAAATTTATATGGAATCACAAATACCCCAAATTGCCAAAACAATCTTGGGAAAAAAGAATAAAGCTGGAGGTATCATGGTCCCTGACTTCAGACTATATTACAAAGCTACAGTAATCAAAACATCATAGTATTGGCATAGAAACAGATACATGGATCAATGCAAAAAATAGAGAGCCAAGAAATAAACCCACATATCTACAGTTGATTAATCTACAGTAAAGGAGGCAAGAATATACAACGGAGAAAAGACAGTCTCTTCTTTTAACAAATGGTGCTGGGAAACCTGGACAGCTACATGTAAAAGAATGAAATTAGAACATTCCATCACACCATATACAAAAATAAATTCTTTATGTTTAAAGACATAAGTGTAGGGCCAAAAGCCATAAAACTTCTAGAACAGAACATAGGTATAGCACTCTTTGATAAGTCATAGCAATGTTTTTTAGACCTATCTCCTCAGGAAATGGAAACAAAAGCAAAAATAAATAATTTTTACCAAATTAAACAAAGATTTTGCACAGCAAAAGAAACCATTGGTAAAATGAAAAGACAAGCTACAGGATGGAAGAAAATATTTGCAAATTATATAATCATAGGGGGATGAGATCCAAAATATAAAAACATCTCACACAAATTAATATTATAAAAACAACTCAATTTTAAAATTGGCAGAAGACCTGAATAGACATTTTTCTAAAGAATTCATACAGATGGCCAATAGGCATATGAAAAAAATGGTCAACATCACTAACTTTCAGGTAAATACAAATCAAAATCACAATGAAATATCAACTCATTGTCAGAATGGCTATTGTCAATAAGACAACAAATAAATGTTGATGAGGACAGAGTAAATGAAACCTTGATATGTTGTTGGTGGGATGTAAATTAATGCAGCCAATATAGAAATCAGTATGGAGGTTCCTCAAAAGACTAAAAATAGAACTCTCATATGATCAGGCAATTCCACTCCTTGGTATACATGTGAAGAAAATGAAGACACTAATTCAAAAAGATATAAGTACCCGAGTGTTCATGGCAGCGTTATTAACACTGCCAAGATATAGAAGCAGCATGGGTATCCATCAACAGATGAATGGACAAAGAAAATGTAATATAACTGCACAATTAAATATTACTCAGCCACAAAAAAACATGAAATTTTGCCATTTGCAACAACATGGATGGAGCTGGTGGGTATCATGCTTAGTGAAATAAGGTAGAGCAAAGCAAACACTGTACATTTTCATTTACATGTGGAATCTAAACTATAAAACAAATGAATCAATACCAAAAAAGGCAGAAACGGACTCACAGATACAGAGAACAAACTAGTGATTATCAGTGAGGAGAGAGGCCATGGGATAAGATAAAGAAGGGAATTAAGACATATGAACCACTGTGTACAAAATAGACAAGCTACAAGGATATATTACACAGCACAGGAAAATGTAACCATTATTCTGCAACAACTTTAATTATAATCCATAAAAATACTGAATAACTTTATTATACACACGAAATTAATGTTAATACTATAAATCAACTATACTTCAAATTTAAAAAGTAATATTTGCTATCAAAATCAGTAGAAATGATTCTTGTTCATAAAAAAGCAAATGAATTTTGTCCCTTTATAAGATAAAAATCTCTGCAAAAAAACTGTCAATTCAGCTCAGTTCAGTTCAGTCACTCAGTCACATCCAACTCTTTGTGACCCCATGGACTGCAGCACACCAGGCTTCCCTGTCCATCTCCAACTCCTACAGTTTTCTCAAACTCATGTCCATTGAGCTGCTGATGCCATCCGACCATCTCATCCTCTGTCAGCCCCGTCTCCTCCTACCTTCACTCTTTCCCAGCATCAGGGTCTTTTCAAATGAATCAGTTCTTCACATCAGGTGGCCAAAATATTGGAGTTTCAGTTTCAGCATCAGTCCTTCCAATGAATATTCAGGACTGATTTCCTTTAGGATGGACTGGTTGGATCTCCTTGCAGTCCAAGGGACTCTTAAGACTCTTCTCCAACACCACAGTTCAAAAGCATCAATTCTTCCACACTCAGCTTTCTTTAGAGTACAACTCTCACATCCATACATGACTACTGGAAAAACCATAGCTTTGCCTAGATGGAACTTGTTGGCAAAGTGATACTCTCTAGGATGGTCATAGCTTTTCTTCCAAGGAGCAAGTGTCTTTTAATTTCATGGCTGCAGTCACCATGTGCAATGATTTTGGAGCCCCCAAAAGTAAAGTCTCACTGCTTCCATTGTTTCCCCATTATTTGCCATGAACTGATGGGACCGGCTGCCATGATCTTAGTTTTCTGAATGTTCAGTTTTAAGCCAACTTTTTCATTCTCCTCTTTCAGATTCATCAAGACGCTCTTTAGTTCTTCTTCACTTTTTGCCGTAATGGTGGTATCATCTGCATACCTGAGGTTATTGATATTTCTCCCAGCAATCTTGATTCCAGCTTGTGCTTCATTCAGTCCAGCATTTCTCATGATGTACTCTGCATGTAAGTTAAATAAGCAGGGTGACAATATATAGCCTTGACATACTCCTTTTCCTATTTGGAACCAGTCTGTTGTTCCATGTCCAGTTCTAACTGTTGCTTCCTGACCTGCATACAGATTTCTCATGAGGCAGGTCAGGTGGTCTGGTATTCCCATCTCTGTCAGAATATTCCACAGCTTGTTGTGATCACACAGTCAAAGGCTTTGGCATAGTCAACAAAGACAGAAGTAGATTTTTTTCTGGAACTCTCTCGCTTTTTGATGGCCCAGTGGATGTTGTCAATTTGATCTCTGTTTCCTCTGCCTTTTCTAAATCCAGCTTGAACTTCTGGAAGTTCATAGTTCACATAGTGTTGAAGCTTGGCTTGGAGAATTTTTGAGCATTACTTTCCTAGCATGCAAGATGAATGCAACTGTGCAGTAGTTTGAACATTCTTTGGCATTGCTTGTCTTTGGGGTTGGAATGAAAACTAACTTTTTCCAGTCCTGTGAGCACTGCTGAGTTTTCCAAATTTGCTGACATATTGAGTGGAACACTTTCACAGCATCATCTTCTAGGATTTGAAATAGTTCAACTGGAATTCCATCACTTCTACTAGTTTTGTTTGTAGTGATGCTTCCTGAGGCCCACTTGACTTCACCTTCCAGGATGTCTGGCTCTAGGTGAGTGATCACACTGTCATGATTATCTGGGTTGTGAAGATCTTTTTTGTACAGTTCTTCTGTGTATTGTTGCCACCTCCTCTAAATATCTATTGCTTCTGTTAAGTCCATTTCTTTCCTTTATTGTGCCCGTCTTTGCATGAATTGTTCCTTTAGTATTTCTAATTTCCTTGAAGAGATCTCCAGTCTTTCCCGTTCTATTGTTTTCCTCTATTTGTTTGTATTAATCACTGAGAAAGGCTTTCTTACATATCCTTGCTATTCTTTGGAACTCTGCATTCAAATGGGTATAGCTTTCCTTTTCTGCTCTATCTATTGCTTCTCTTCTTTTCACAGCTATTTGTAAGGCCTCCTCAGACAATCAGTTTGCCTTTTTGCATTTGTTTTTCTTGGGGATGGTCTTGATCCCGGTTTCCTATACAGTGTCACGAACATCCGTCCATAGTTATTCAGGCCCTCTGTCTTTCAGATCTAATCCCTTGAATCTATTTATCACTTCAACTATATAATCATAGGGATTTGATTTAGGTCATACCTGAATGGTGTAGTGGTTTTCCCCACTTTCTTCAATTTCAGTCTGAATTTGGCAATAATGAGTTCATGATTCGAGCCACAGTCAGCTTCCAGTCTTGTTTTTGCTGACTGTATAGAGCTTCTCTATCTTTGGCTGCAAAGAATGTAATCAATCTGATTTTAGTCTTGACCATCTGATGATGTCCTTGTGTAGAGTCTTCTCTTGTGTTGTTGGAAGTGGGCATTTGCTATGACAAGTGTGTTCTCTTGGCAAAACTCTATTTGCCTTTGCCCTGCTTCACTCTGTACTCCAATGCCAAATTTGCCTGTTACTCCAGGTATTTCTTGACTTCCTACTTTTGCATTCCAGTCCGCTATAACGAAAAGGACATCTTTTAGGAGTGTTAGTTCTATAAGGTCTTATAGGTCTTCCTAGAATCATTCAACTTCAGCTTCATCATTACTTGTCAGGGCACAGACTTGGATTACTGATATTGAATGGTTTACCTTAGGAACGAACAGAGACCATTCTGTTGTTTTTGAGACTGCATCCAAGTAGTGCATTTCAGACTCTTTTGTTGACTATGAGGGCTACTCCTTTTCTTCTAAGGGATTCTTGCCCACAGTAGTAGATACAATGGTCATGTGAGTTCAATTCACCCAATCCAGTCTATTTTCATTCACTGATTCCTAAAATGTCGATGTTCACTCTTATCATTTCAACTCATTTTAATGTTTTATGGGTTACCTCACAATGAGTTAAATGAAATCTTGACATGTGCTCATTTCATATGGGTATGAGTGTTGTGATTTTTACCTTTTTGAAGTTTACCTCTTAAAAATGATGGAATCTGGGCTCTGCCTGAAGTCTGTTCTTTGCTCTGCCCTGCAGTACCTTCCAGGAGGAACATCTCTGCCTGCTGTGCAGGTGGTCAGTGAGATGTCTCCTGTTTCCTGTCCCTACTCAGTACCCACACTGCGGTGGGCGTTGGAGTACCTGCTCTCTTAGGTGCTGTAGGTTTTCCATCTCCCCACCATCAGTTCAGACTAGGGGAGCCTCAGAGCATTTTGGAAGGCTTCCCAGGGGCTCAGCAATAAAGAATCTACCTGCCAATGCAGGAGACATGGGTTCTATCTCTAGTAGGAAAGATCCCTGGAGGAGGAAATGGCAACCCACTCCAGTATACTTGCCTAGGAGATCCCATGGACAGAGGAGTCTAGCAGACTACAGTCCATGGACTTGTAAACAGTAGGACATGACTCAGTGACTAAACAATAACAACAACAACAATAGGGCTTATTGAGGCCAGTATCTGAGTTTCTTTGGCAATAAAAGTCCCCCAGGAACTTGGAAAGTTTTGTGTATTGACTTTGAACCAGCACTAAGTACTTGGAGCCTTAACTGAAGTTGTATTCCAGAGCAAATATTTACACCTATCTTGTGTTTACTGGTTCACTGCTTGTGTCAAGCATTTCTCCCCCATTTTTTGAAGACTACCTTGATGCCCACAGTATTATCTGAAATAATAGGCTTGAGCTGGATAATAATCTTTTAGCCTGACTTTGCTATAAAGCAGGAGTGTTTTGTTTAGCTGATAAAGACGCTGAGTAACTTTTGTCTCCAGAGTTTGAATTTGGAAGCATTTGGATTTCAAACCTAAAGCCCATTTGCTTCCAAATATGCTTCAAAATGATACAGTTCTTGCCAACTCATCCCATTTTTATTACACCTTGTTAAATGCAACTAGGACAGACTCCTGGCAACCCCTTCCGCTAAGCAATAGGCACCAAAAACTCATGATCTGACTTCGAAATTATCATGGGTGGGAGCCACACTCACCAACTGACTTGAGTCACCTGATTCCAGTTTTCCAGAAATAATGTTCCTCACTATCCACTGCCCAACCATTAAGCCAATGCCATATGGCTTTAGCTTTTTGTTACAGCAACACTCCGCCTGCAGAATTAATTTCTGTATTAGGGTAAAAAGGCTGTCATAATTGTTTTTACTGGAGTCACTTAAGTAAGAAAATGGTCTAGCCCCTCATGTGGTGGTGTAACTTTGCTTTCATGGACATTTAAGTTCACAAATTCATTTTTTTTTTTTTTTTAGCAATATTCTAAGTAGATGTGGGCAAGTTTTTTCCTGGAAAGGGCTAGATAGTAAGTATTTCACACTTTGCAGTCCATAATATCTTTGTTACACCTATTCAAACCTTCTGCAAAGGCAACCACAGTAAGTGAAAAAAAAAATAATGAGTATAGCTAATGGGTATGGCTAAAATAATGAGTTCCAATAAAATTTCATTTCTAGACACTGAAATCTAAATTTCATATAATTTTCATATGTTGAAATATTATTATTATTCTGAGTTTTTCCAACCACTTAAAAATATGAAAATAATTCCATAAAGGGCCAAGGGCTATAGTTTGCTGACCCCTATATGATCAGGTTGTCCTCCTCTGCATGGTTGAAGCTGGGTCATGGGCATGGTAAGGACCAAGCTCATGTGATAGGAAAAGAGAGACTTCAAAGCAAGCAATTTTTTTGTTGTTATTGATAATAAATAGAAATGTATATCTCACAGAGGCTGAAAGTCTCAGATCAGGGTGCCAGCATGGTTGGGTGACATCCTCAGTCAGGGGTCAGATTTTTCGTTGTGTCCTCCATGGTGGAAGGGCTAGGGAACACTCTGGAGTCTCTTTTATCAGGACACTAATCTCATTCCTGAGGCCTCTACCCCCTTGACCTAAGCACCTTCCAAAGGCCACATCTCCTACCATCACTTTGGAGATTAGCATTTCAGCACATGAATGGGGAGGAGGACGGGAGGGGAAGCAGACACAGACATTCAGTCTTTAGCACACAATGAACTATCTCTAGACACTTGCCAGAACAGTTAAAATTTTAGAAGGAGACAGTGCCCAAAGTTGATAAGGTGGAGCATCTGGAATTCTCAAGCACTGCTAGGAAAAGGTACAGTAGCAAATAACTACTTCGGAAAATTATTTGATTGTTTCTATCAACACAAAATATGTATATATCCTGCCTGCATGCTAAGTCACTTCAGTCGAGTCTGACTCTTTGTCACCCTAGGGATTGTACCCTGCCAGGCTCCTATGTCCACAGGACTCTCCTGAAGAATACTGGAGTGGGTTGCCATGCGCTCCTCCAAGGGATCTTCCCAACCCAGGGATCTAGCCCACATTTCTTAAGTCTCCTGCATTGGCAGACAGTTCTTTCCCATGAGCACCACCTGGGAAGCCTTAGCAATTTCATCTCTAGGTATATATACAAAATACAGATGTATTTTCACCAAAAGATGTGTACAATAATGTTCATGAATGCAACACTCTTAGTTGCCAAATAGTAAAAACTTTCCACATGTCCATGAACAGTACAAGGGATACATGGTCACATACAAGATGCTACAGTCATATACTGGAATGCAGCAACAGGACTGAATAAAGTACCACTGCTAACAATGTAAGTAAATCTCTCAAACATGATGTTGTCAAAAAGAAAACAAAGTGAGGCAAACTGCCTGGTTCCATTTTATATAAAGTTCAAAACCAGGCATAAGTCACCTGCGGTATTCAAAGTAAGGACAGAAATCAATTTTAGAGAAGAGGGAGAAAGTGGTCACTGAGGAAGGAGTGAGAGTGCTTCTGGGGTCTTGGGAAGAGCCCACTTCTTGACCTAAGTGGTGAAGACGCAGATCTGTTCCCCATGACTGCATCCTAACCTCTCAGCTGAGCCATCATCCAGAGTAGGCCTTAACTGCACCTGTTTCCTTACAGACTCTTCCTACATAAGGAGCACAGGTCTGCCTCCTGGGTTACACTTCCTCCTTCCTCGTGTGCGAAGACTTTCCAGTCCAGCTGGTACACCTGCTTTGCTTCATCAAACACAGTCAGTAATTTGAGGGCACATCTGAGCCACATTTCTAACTAGTCCATTCCTTCCAGCCCTGAATGAAAGTCCCTGCCCAAGAACAGGCTTCACATTCCCTGGATAGCACCTCTCTAGTTGAATATGTGCACCCTCCTTCATCCCATCAGATCAGAAAAGCTGTGTGCCTGTGGAGGCAATCAACCCAAATTTGTTTTGAATGAACACATGCATCTGGGACAGTGGGTGCCCTTGGCATGGGACCACTGCCCTGGCTCACTCCACTGAAGCCACAGGGGACAACAAGCTGAGCTAATAGATTTCACAGGGTCAAGACAAGAACATGGGTGCAAGGCCAGTGCTCTGGTTCTAAGGCCACAGGGAGAAGAGCAAAACTGCTATGGACGAGCATGAGTGCAAACTGTTATGTCTAATGCAGGCATCAGATCCAGTTATGCCAGCAGAAAACATCACTTTCCATTGGCTAGAACTGGGTCACATGGCCCTTGGTCACAAAGGACACTGGAAAACAAAGATAAAGCTGGGTGTCCACATGCTCGGGAGACCAGAAGAATATCTGATAATCAGCTGTCCCCACTCACTCCCAAGATGACTTCCTAAGAACATTGTTAGGGTCACCAGCCTGATGTACTTCCTATAAAGCTGCCTGAGACCCATCACCTGAATTCTATAGCTCCCTAGCTCTAGTTTTGCCTTAATAATATCTCTTCCATTCTCCCAGCTAAAAGACCACAAATATGTGAGGTGAAATTCTCTCCACCTCTATGTGTCAGATTCTAACAACCACATCCATCCAGAGAGAAGCTAAAGATTCTTGGCTCTAGTCTAAGAATATACTATACACACAAGGCAATGTTAACGCTATGAAGGTTTACAGATTTTCATGTCCTAGATGAGTCCTCACATGTAACAGTTAAAACTGTATAATAGCTACATACGAGCTAGTGACCCATGGGATCGTGTGTTCCCATGCAGTAATCTCTGCTTTGGCACCCCAAATATAGCTGGATTTTTTTCCTACCCACCACGCACTAGGAGTCCTACTCCCACAGCCTTTGAAGTATGAAAGTATTAATTACTCAACCGTGTCTGACTCTTTGCAACCCCATGAACTTTAGCCTGCCAGGCTCATCTCTCCACGGAATTCTCCAGGCAAGAATACTGGAGTGGGTAGCCATTCCCTTCTCAAGGGGATCTCCCTGACTCGGGGATCTAACTCAGGTCTCCTGCATTGCAGGTAGATTCTTTACTGTCTGAGCCACCAGGGAAGGCTGCAACTTTTGGACTTACAAACAAGTTTCCACACACAATACGGAAAGGTGTCACACTGGCCTGTCAATAGCTGAGATAGTGGTGCAGGTGAAGCAAAAGCCCTCCAGATCTTCAACTGGAATATCCCCCGATTGTTGGCTTTGGTAATAGGGATTTAGGTAATGGGAGGCTGCCAGAACCCACAGAGTCAGCCAGACAAGAGCCAGTCTAAGCAGCTGCACTGACATCAGTCTAACTTTGAGAAACTGGATAGAAAGTATATGGTTGGGATCTGATTTTCTGGGAAGGTCACAAATGAGATAAAATCTTCCAAGTGGTAAGAGAACTACTGGTCAAAACTGGATTGTGGTAGGGAGGGAACCCTGAAAGTGTAACTAGTTCATGGAAAGGGCCAGATCTGATGGAATTATATTTAGGAAGCAGATTTTTTCCCCCATTTTGTGGCCGTGCCACCCAGCATGCAGGATCCCAGTTTCCAAACCAGGGACTGAACCCATTCTCCTCACAGTGGAACTGCAGTTCAACTACAGGACTGCCAGGGAAACCCTGGAAGCAGGTAACTTTTCTCTTTACTGCCAACAAACAGAACCTGTGGGCTCCCCTTTCCCTGCCCCTTGACAAGACCTGGGGCAGAGCTCAAAGTTTTGGGGTCATTTAAGGACAGCCTCATTCTCATTTATAAGAAGTTCAGCCTCCTATGACTTAAAACCCTAGTCTTGTCCAGTCAATCCACTATGGCAGGCCAATCCACAGCTGCAGGATGAACGATTCCCGTTGGGCTCACCGCCTCTGGCCATCCTGCTCTGTCCCATCTGGCACTGCAGGCATCCTCTAGTGAAGTATGTGTCCACTCTCCTCCTGAGCCTTAGCTCTCTTACTTCATTTGTAAAGGGTTCAGAGCTTTTTCCTGTCATACCACCCATGCCTCCAACCCTCTCACCCCACTCCTCCTGGCAGATTCTAATTTACTTGGTAAGAGACAGAGCCCAGGAATCTGAATTTTTAATAAGCCCTTAAAGTGATTCTGACACAAATAATCCATGGAACAGGATCTGAGAAACAGTGCTCCAGGGAACAGCTGGCATAACAACCAGGACACACATCCCTGTTTTCCTCAGTTCCTGTTCTAACATTAAGCCTTTGGTTATTTATACATTCTCATCACACAAATAACTTGTGTAACTATTACCTTGAGCAACTCACTTCTTTTTCGCCTCTCAAGCCTCTGGAATGGCTGGATCATCATAATTCCTTCTGACCTTTAAACTATTCCATGCTCCCTGGTCTGACCAGGCTCTGGCTTTGCTGCAGCCTGCATACTACTGTGGATGTCTACCCTTGTAGCTTCCTTAGGCAACAATTGCCCATCTCCTACATCCCACTTACCTTGCACTTGAGAAATGAGGTTGGCATCTTCATTTCTCCCAAAACCACATCCACACCACCGCTCATACACTTTCTTCAGCAGGCCCTACCCCCTGGAGACTCAGGCAATCTGACTCCCCTCTATATCCTGTCTGTGGGCACACTCTGCATCTGCCTTGCTGCCACTATTATGGGCCAGCTTCCTTCACTGCCAGGGCACCCAACTCAGAATATATTTCCCATACCAAGTTCCAGGGAACCTCCCATCTACAGAAGCCTCTGTGTTGTGCTGTGCTTAGTTGCTCAGTCATGTCCAGCTCTTTGTGACCCCATGGACTGTAGGCTGCCAGGCTCCTATGTCCATGGGATTTCCCAGGAAAGAATACTGGAATGGGTTTCCATGCCCTCCTCCAGGGGATCTTCCCAACCCAGGGATCGAACCCCGGTGTCCCACATTGCAGTGGATTCTTTGCCATCCTAGCCTGCAGTGGATTATTTTCCATCCTAGCCAGCAGTGAAGCCCAAGAATACTGGAGTGGATAGCCTATCCCTTCTACAGGGGGATTTTCCTGACCCAGGAATTGAACCAGGGTCTCCTCTATTGCAGGTGGATTCTTTACCAGCTGAGCTACCAGGAAGCCCACAGAAGCCCCTACCTTCACATTATCCATCAGCTGTTTCATTGTGTCTCATCACCTTTACCCTTTTAGATACAATCTCAACTCCTCTCTTTCTAATGTTTGCCACAGACCACTCATTGCCTCCACATGCAAAACCCTGATCCTGGATAGATACAGCTACCCCTTCTCATCTGTGTTTGCAGCCCAAGTGCTAAATATTGATAAAGAAGAATCCAATTCATAGTGTAGACTGGTCCCAACCTGTAGTTACCAACCTCAAATGGGCCTGTGTCACTGTTCAGGGATGCTATACCTACCACTGCTCTGTTTGCCATATTAAACATTCAAATCCTGCTCTTTCACATCAAATGCTCAATCCTCCACATTCCCCTTCTCCTTCAGCATTTGACCTCCTAATTCTCTGAAAAACAAATAGATAAGCCCTCCTATACCTGCAGCAATATTTTCCTATTTCCACACATATGTCTGTACACTGGGTGGCAGGTGGTACAGCAAAAGTTAAAAGGTCAGAAACTTAAAACAATCTTGGGGTGGGATGGTGTGGGTGGGAGAGAGGTTAAAAGTGTAGGATATATTTACTTATAGTTGATTCACACTGTTATGAAACCAACATAACATTGTAAATAAAGCACTTATCCTCCAATTAAAAATAAGTTTAAATAAAATAAAGGGAAACAAAAAATCAATACATAAAAAATAAAACAATCTTGCTTATATATAGACTGCTATGTCAAAAACCTCATGGTAACCACAAACCTAACATCGATGATAGATGTGTTCGTGCATGCCAAGTCACTTCAGTCATGTCTGACTGTTCGTGACTATATGGACTGTGACCTGCCAGGCTCCTCTGTCTATGAGATTCTCCAGGCAAGAATACTGGAATGGGTTGCCAGGCCCTCCTCCAGGGGGTCTTCCTGACCCAGGGATTGAACCCACGTCTGTTATGTCTTCTGCACTGGCAGGCAGGTTCTTTACCACTAGTGCCACCTGGGAAGCCCACTACAATAGATACACACACACACAAGAGAAAGGAATCCATGCACAACACTAAAGTTAACTGTCAAATTACAGGAGAAAAGAACAAAAGAGGAAGAGAAGAAAAAAGACCTACAAAAACAAACCCAAAGCAATTAACAAAATGCAATATATCTATAGTTACTCTAAACGTATTAAATGCTCCAGCCAAAAGACATAGACTGGATAAATGGTACAAAAACAAGACCCATAGGAACTTCACTGGTGGCCCACGGGTTAAGACTCCATGCTTCCAAAGCAAGGTGTGCCTGTTTGATTCCTGGTCAGGGAACAAAGATCCCACATGCGGTATGTGTGTGTGTGTGTGGGGGGGGTGGGGGGTGGGATTCATAACATCCTAAAAACAAGAACCATACATGTGTTACCTATAAGAGACCCACTTCCAATCAAGAGACACATACAGTCTGAAAGTGAGAGGAAGAAAAATGGTATTCCATGAAAACAGAAATCAAAAGAAAGTTGGAGTAGCAGTATTCATATCAGACAAAATAGACTTTAAAAATAAAGACAGTTACAAGAGAAAACGTGGGATAGCTCCTCTAGGCCCTCCTGTGCCTGCGCAGCCACTGCTCGCTCCTCAGGTTGCTCCTCCCAGCCGCTGGCCCTGGCCTCAGGCGTGGGTGGCTCCTCAGGGTCACCACCCTGGGCCTAGGGGGTGAGGTGGCTTCTCCCAGCCACCACTGGCTTCGGACGCAGGGTAGCTCCTCCTGGCTACAGCCCTGACCTCGGACATGGGGTGTCTCCTCCCGGCCACCACTGACCTCGGACGCGGAGCAGCTCCTCCAGGCTGCCACTGACCTCAGACACAGGGTAGCTCCTCTTGACCATTCCTGTGCTGCCACAGCCTGGCACTCTAGGCCGCTGCCCCTGACCTCAGACGTCAGGTAGCTCCTCACAGCCGCTGGCTCGCAGGTGGCTGCACAGGCGCAGAAGGGCCTAGAGGAGCTATCCCACCTTGAAGGTCAGGAACGGCAGTGGTAAGGAGATACCCCTCATCCAAGGTAAGAAGCAGCAGCTGTACTTTGCTTGAGCAGCCATGAAGAGATATGCCACGCCAAGGTAAGAGAAACCCAAGTAAGATGGTAGGTGTCGTAAGAGGGCATTAGAGGGCAGACACACTGAAACCATACTCACAGAAATCTAGTCAATCTAATCACACTAGGACCACAGCCTTGTCTAATTCAGTGAAACCAAGCCGTGCCTGCAGGGCAACCCAAGATGGGCGGGTCATGGTGGAGAGGTCTGACAGAATGTGGTCCACTGGAGAAGGAAATGGCAAACCACTTCAGTATTCTAGCCTTGAGAACCCCATGAACAGTATGAAAAAGAAAAATGATAGGATACCAAAAGAGGAACTCCCCAGGTCATTAGGTGCCCAATATGCTACTGGAGATCAGTGGGGAAATAACTCCTGAAAGAATGAAGGGATGGAGCCAAAGCAAAAACAACACTCAGTTGTGCATGTGACTGGTGATAGAAGCAAGATCCAATGCTATAAAGAGCAATATTGCATAGGAACCTGGAATATCAGGTCCATGAATCAAGGCAAATTGGAAGTGGTCAAACAAGAGATGGCAAGGGTGAACGTTGACATTCTAGGAATCAGCAAACTAAAATGGACTGGAATGGGTAAATTTAACTCAGATGACCATTATATCTACTACTGCAGGCAGGAATCCTTCAGAAGACATGGAGTAGCCATCATGGTCAAAAGAGAGTCCAAAATGCAGTATTTGGATGCAGTCTCAAAAACGACAGAATGTTCTCTATTCATCTCCAAGGCAAACCATTCAATATCTCAGTTATCCAAGCCTATGCCCCAACCAGTAATGCTGAAGAAGCTGAAGTTGAACAGTTTTATGAAGACCTACAAGACCTTTTTAGAAGTAACACCCAAAAAAGATGTCCTTTTCATTATAATAAACTGGGATGCAAAAGTAGGAAGTCAAGAAACACCCGGAGTAACGGGCAAATTTGGCCTTGGAATGTGGAATGAAGCAGGGCAAAGACTAATAGAGTTTTGGCAAGAAAATGCACTGGTCATAGCAAACACCCTCTTCCAACAACACAAGAGAAGACTCTATACATGGACATCACCAGATGGTCAACACCGAAATCAGACTGATTATATTCTTTGCAGCCAAAGATGGAGAGGCTCTATACAGTCAACAAAGAGAAGACCAGGAGCTGACTGTGGCTCAGATCATGAACTCCTTATTACCAAAATCAGACTCAAATTGAAGAAAGTAGGGAAAACCACTAGACCATTCAGATATGACCTAAACCAAATACCTTATGATTATACAGTGGAAATGAGAAATAGATTTAAGGGCCTAATCTGATAGATAGAGTGCCTGATGAACTATGGACTGAGGTTTGTGACACTGTAGAGGAGACAGGTATCAAGACCATCCCCTTGGAAAAGAAATGCAAAAAAGCAAAATGGCTGTCTGGGGAGGCCTTACAAATAGCTATGAAAAGAAGAGAAGTGAAAAGCCAAGGAGAAAAGGAAAGATATAAGCATCTGAATGCAGAATTCCAGAGAATAGCAAGGAGAGATAAGAAAGCCTTCCTCAGCGATCAGTGCAAAGAAATAGAGGAAAAAAATACAATGGGAAAGACTAGAGATATCTTCAAGAAAACTAGAGATACCAAGGGAAGTTTTCATGCAAAGATGGGCTCGATAAAGGACAGAAATAGTATGGACCTAACAGAAGCAGAAGATATTAAGAAGAGGTGGCAAGAATACACAGAAGAACTGTACAAAAAAGAGCTTCAAGACCCAGATAATCATAATGATGTGATCACTAATCTAGAGTCAGACATCTTGGAATGTGAAGTCAAGTGGGCCTTGGAAAGCATCGCTATGAACAAAGCTAGTGGAGATGATAGAATTCCAGTGGAGCTGTTTCAAATCCTGAAAGATGATGGTGTGAAAGTGCTACACTCAATATGCCAGCAAATTTGGAAAACTCAGCAGTGGCCACAGGACTGGAAAACAGTCAGTTTTTATTCCAATCCCTAAGAAAGGCAATGCCAAAGAATGCTTAAACTACTGCACAATTGCACTCATCTCACACGCTAGTAAAGTAATGCTCAAAATTCTCCAAGCCAGGCTTCAGCAATA
>SJYC01092057.1:0-15196 GCA_006408675.1 Madoqua kirkii | reverse complement strand
GGCAAGAAGACACAGAAGAACTGTACAAAAAAGATCTTCAAGACCCAGATAATCATAATGATGTGATCACTAATCTAGAGTCAGACATCTTGGAATGTGAAGTCAAGTGGGCCTTGGAAAGCATCTCTATGAACAAAGCTAGTGGAGATGATAGAATTCCAGTGGAGCTGTTTCAAATCCTGAAAGATGATGGTGTGAAAGTGCTACACTCAATATGCCAGCAAATTTGGAAAACTCAGCAGTGGCCACAGGACTGGAAAACAGTCAGTTTTTATTCCAATCCCTAAGAAAGGCAATGCCAAAGAATGCTTAAACTACTGCACAATTGCACTCATCTCACACGCTAGTAAAGTAATGCTCAAAATTCTCCAAGCCAGGCTTCAGCAATACGTGAACCGTGAACTCCTTGATGTTCAAGCTGGTTTTAGAAAAGGCAGAGGAACCAGAGATCAAATTGCCAACATCCACTGGATCATGGAAAAAGCAAGAGAGTTCCAGAGAAACTTCTATTTCTGCTTTCTTGACTATGCCAAAGCCTTGGACTGTGTGGATCATAAACTGTGGAAAATTCTGAAAGAGATGGGAATACCAAACCACCTGACCTGCCTCTTGAGAAATCTGTATGCAGGTCAGGAAGCAACAGTTAGATCTGGACATGGAACAACAGACTGGTTCCAAATAGGAAAAGGACTACGTCAAGGATGTATATTGTCACCCTGCTTATTTAACTTCTATGCAGAGTACATCATGAGAAATGCTGGACTGGAAGAAACACAGGCTGGAATCAACGTTGCCAGGAGAAATATCAATAACCTCAGATATGCAGATGATACTACCCTTATGGCAGAAAGTGAAGAGCGACTAAAAAGCCTCTTGATGAACGTGAAAGAGGAGAGCAAAAGAGTTGGCTTAAAGCTCAATATTCAGAAAATGAAAATCATGGCATCCGGTCCCATCACTTCATGGGAAATAGATGGGGAAACAGTGGAAACAGTGTCAGACTTTATTTTGGGGGGCTCCAAAATCACTGCAGAGGGTGACTGCAGCCATGAAATTAGAAGATGCTTACTCCTTGGAAGAAAAGTTATGACCAACCTAGACAGTATATTGAAAAGCAGAGAAGTCACTTTGCCGACAAAGGTCCGTTTAGTCAAGGCTATGGTTTTTCAGGTAGCCATGTATGGATGTGAGAGTTGGATTGTGAAGAAGGCTGAGAGCCAAAGAATTGATGCTTTTGAACTGTAGTTCTGGAGAAGACTCTTGAGAGTCCCTTGGACTGCAAGGACATCCAACCAGTCCCTTCTGAAGATCAACTCTGGGATTTCTTTGGAAGGAATGATGCTAAATCTGAAAGTCCAGTACTTTGGCCACCTCATGCGAAGAGTTGACTCATTGGAAAAGACTCTGATGCTGGGAGGGACTGGGGGCAGGAGGTGAAGGGGACAACCGAGGATGAGATGGTTGGATGGCATCACTGACTCGATGGCCATGAGTCTGAGTGAACTCCAGCAGATGGTGATGGACAGGTAGGCCTGGCGTGCCGTGATTCACGGGGTCACAAAGAGTCGGACACAACTGAGCATCTGAACTGCACTGAACTGAACAAGAGAAATAGAAGGACAGTACATTGTGATCAATGTATCAATCCAAGAAAAGATATAACAATTGTAAATATATATGCACTTAGGAGCACCCCACTTAGGAGCACCTCAATATATAAAGCAAATGCTAAAGCTATGAAAGAAGAAATCAACAGTGACACAATAATAGCAGGGAACTTTAACACCTCACTTACATCAATGCACAGATCATCTAGAAAGAAATCAGTAATAACTAACATCATTCTGATCATTGAAAATTTTAAATCATTTCCTCTGAGATCAGGAAAAAAACAAGGATGCCCACTCTTGCCACAATTATTCAACACACTTTTGGAAGTCCTAGCAAAGATAATTCGAGAAGAAAAAAAAAATAAAAGGAATCCAAATTGGAAAAGAAAAAGTAAAACTGCCACTGTTTGCAGATGCCTGGATTTGAATGTTTACTATCAAGAACCAAGCAGTAGTGCAGCGTCCCCAAGGAGTAATGCAGAACCATTTGAGGTTGGTAAGCACAGGTTTGGACCAATCTACACTATGAATTAGATTCTTCTTTATCAACATTTAGCATTTGTATGATACTCTATAGGGCTTCCCAGATGGCGCTAGTGGCAAAGAACATGCCTGCCAATGCAGGAGACTTAAGAGACACATCTTCAATACATGGGTCAGGAAGATCCCCTGGAGGAGGCACAGCAACCCACTCCAATATTCTTGCCTAGAGAATTCCATGGACAGAAAAGCCTGGTGGGCTGCACTCCACAGGGTCACAGACAGTCAGACACAACTGAAGTGATTTAGCATGCATGCACACACACATGATACTATACATATAAAATCCTAAAGATGTTACCAGAAAACTCCTAGAGCTCATCCATGAATTTGGCAGGGTTGATGTATACAAAATTAATATGTAAAAATCTGTTGCATTACTATACACTGATAGCAAAACACTGGAAAGAGCAATTAAGGAAACAATTTCATTTACCACTGTCATCAAAAAGAATAAGATACTGAGGAATAAACCTGCTAAAGAAGCAAAAGAGCTCTATTCCAAAAAACTACAGACACTGATGAAAGAAACTGAAGACATGACAAACAGAAATATATACCAGATTCTTGAATTGGAAGTATTAATGTTGTTAAAATGATCATACCACCCAGGATAATCTACAGATTCAAGGCAATCGCTACCAAAATACCAATGACAAAGTCACAGAACTAGAATTTCAAAATTTAAATTTATGTGCAAACACAAAGGACTCTGAATAGACAAAAGAATCACAGGAAAGAACTGAGCTGGAGGACTCAGCATCCTTGACATTATATTGCAAAGCTATAGTTATCAAAAAATAGGTAGGGAACTGGTAGAAAAAAGACAGAGATCACGGAACAGGATAGAAAGCTCAGAAATAGGCGCACAAACTTGCTTTCACCTGGTCTATGGTAAAGGAGTATACAACAAAGAGACAATCTCTTCCATAAGTGATGTGGCAAAAACTGGGCAGTTACATGTAAAAGAATGACAACAGAGTGTTCTCTAACACCGTACACAAAAGGAAATTCAAAGGCATATGAAAATATGCTCAACAACACTATTATTAGATAAAGGCAAATCAAAACTACAGTGAGTTATCACCTCACAGCAGTCAGAATGGCCACCATAAAAAAAAAAAAAGGCCACAAAAAATAAATGCTTAAGAGTATGTGGAGAAAAGGGAACCCTTCTACACTGATGTTGGGAATATAAATTAGTGATGAACAGTATGGGGATTTCTTAAGAAACTAAAATTAGACCTAACAGATGATCTACAAAATCTACTCCTGAATATATATCCAGTGAAAATCTAATCTTAAAAGATATGTATACCCTAATACTCACAGCAGCAAAATTTACAATGACCAAAACACTGAAGCAACATAAATGTCCATTGGCAGATGAATGGATGAAGAACGTGTGTGTGTGTGTGTGTGTGTGTGTGTGTGTGTGTGTATACACATACATTCAATGGAATATTACTCAGCAATAAAGAATGAAAAAATTCCACTTGCAGTATCATCATACTAAGTGAAATAAGTGAGACAGCAAAAGACAAATATCATATAATACCACTTATATGTGGAGTCTTAAAAAATTATACAGATAAATTTATTTATAAAACAGAAGTAGATTCACAGACATAGTAAAGAAACTTATGGTTATTAAAGCAGATAGCATGGGGATAAATTAGGAGTTTGGGTTAAAATATACACACTATTATATATAAAATAGGTTAAGTTCCAACTGTATAGCACAGGGATCTAAACTCAAAATTTTTTAATAACATGTAATGAAAGCTGTGATACATATACACAGTGGAATATTACTCAGCCATTAAAAAGAATACATTTGAATCAGTACTAATGAGGTGGATGAAACTGGAGCCTATTATACAGAGTGAAGTAAGTCAGAACAAAAATCACCAATACAGTATATTAACACATATATATAGAATTTAGAAAGATGGTAATGATAACCCTATATTCGAGACAGCAAAAGAGACACAAATGTATAGAACAGTCTTTTGGACTCTGTGGGAGAAGGCGAGGGTGGGGTGATTAGAGAGAAGAGCATTGAAACATGTATATTATCATATGTGAAACAGATCGCCAGTCCAGGTTTGATACATGAGACAAAGTGCTCAGGGCTGGTGCACTGGGATGACCCTGAGAGATGGGATGGGAGGGAGGTGGGAGGGAGTTCAGGATGGGGAACACATGCACACCCATGGCTGAGTCATGTGAATGTATGGCAAAAACCATTATAATATTGTAAAGCAATTAGCCTCCAATTAAAATAAATAAATTTAAAATAAATAAAATAATATTTAAAAATAACATATATGTTTAACTGTATCACTTTGTTGTACACCAGAAATTACATTCTAAGTTAACTATTTTCAATTTTAAAAAGAAAAGATATTTTGGAGTCTTATCCCATAGTACTTAGGAGTGTGACCTTCTTTGAACAGAGTCTCTATGGAGGTAACCAAGTTAACACGAGGTGATGAAGGTGAGCCCTGGTCTGATGAGACTGGTGTCCTTCTAAGAAGTTTGACAGCAGGGGCATGTAAATGACAGGGAGACACCATGTGAAGACGAAGGCCAGCATCAGAGTGATGCAGCCACAAGCCAAGGAAAGCTCAACCGTACCACACACCACCAGCATCTAGGAGAGAGGCCTGGAACAGATTCTGGGTCACAGGTCTCAGAGAGAACCACCCCTACTGACGCCTTCATCCTGTACTTCCAGCCTCCAGACCTGTGGCTCGTCTCCATCATCACTTTAAACGTGATACTGCTCCCAGCACACGGGAAGCACTCAACAAATATTTAGAGAATGACGCGATCCAGAACTCTTGGCCTTTTAATTCATTCTGTCCCCAGGAGTCAGTCCTAAGCCAAGCCTTCAAAAGGCAGCCTGAGCTGCGAACCTTGATCACTCATTCCACACCCTCAGGAGAATTCCTCCTGCAGTTGCTCCTGACAGTTTCAAAGTCTGATCTCTGATTTTCTAGCAACCAGTCATCTCTTCAGTTTTCAGCTTCTGATCCTGGGGTGAGCTGTCCATAGCTTAGCCCTCACCTACCCTTTCCTACCACACTGGCCATTCTCTGCCTTGATTTTCCAAGCCCAGCCTCAGGTCCCCTGCATTCCAGTATCTGCTCTGATGGGCAGAAGGGGACATGAAGCCTGACCATGTGAGTGGGACTCACCGCAGCAGAAGAGATCTTTCCTGGGTGAGAATTCAGTGGCAGGACTGATGTGGACCCTTGTTTTGTTTTCCCAGTCTTCAACCATCAAAGGAGGAGCTTGGTATTTGGATCCAGAATGAATTACACATGGTTCATCACAGCCAAGAGTGAGGTCAGAAAACCTTATTCCATCAGAGTCATGAGTAAGTCCAAGCTGCACCCCTCTACCCCAGAGTGGAAGTGGAAAGGGGTCCCACACAGCAGCTCCAGGCTGGATGAACCTGGCTGTGTGCAGACTTGACACAGAAGTCAGGCTGCAATAGGCAGGAGGGCAATAAAGCAGCAACAGAGAGAGACCAGGCCACGGTGGGCACATCCTGGTTAGGGTCCAGGAGGCTAAGGGCACAGGAGGTGGGGTTCAGCACAGCCTGCAGACATGTGCAGAGCAGGGAGGGACAGAAAGGGGCACAGGGAGCCTGGCGAGCCAGGAGGAGCCACGTGGAGGAAGGTTTCCTGTTACTGTGGCCCCTGGCTTGCTGCCTGATCAGTCGGCCTTCTTAGCTGCACCTGTTGATTCCTTACTTCCTCCACCAGTGAGGTCAGCACAGAACAATTCATCTTCTATGTTTCTTTAAGACTAGCATTCTATCACTAGACATTATTACACTGTAAAGTTGTATTGCCTTTAATGCAACATACTGACCATCTCTGTTTATGAAAGTCTTCACTGAAAGTGTTTCTTCTTCTCTTCCATGTTGTTTAAGATGAGAAATTGGACAAGGCCCCGAAATCTGTCATCTCCTTGGTGACTGGATTACCAAACCCCAACATGTTCCCTTTCAAGACTGCACTTATCACCATAGAAAATGGGAAAGCTACCCAGTTTGACGAAGAGTTGATGAAGAAAGCACTGCAGTATTCTCAGAGTGCTGGGTCCTAATCAATAGATAATTTATCTTACTTGATTTATTTTCATAAGCAATGTTCTACAGCCAGCTGACAGTGTTACTTGTGTATTTTTAATTGGATAGTCAGCAGATAAGAGGTTTGAGGAAGAGCTGTTAAAGAGAAATTAAAAGCAGCAAGGACACTGACAGCTTAACAGCCCTACTGATTGCTTCTAAACCATACATAGCTAGGAGAAGGAGGGGAGGCTTTTGAAGGAGATTATCATTTGAGCAGATTGGGGGTGGGGGGCACGGGGAGTGGGAAATGAAACGGTAAAAAAAAAGGAAGATAAGCTAACTGAGGAAGCAGGGTAGGAGAAAGGAGGAAAAGGATGATCCAGGAAGCGGCCATTTTATTTCCTGGGGGAATTTTTCACTAATTATATTCCCATTCTAAACAGGCAGGTGTGCAAATATGTTGCCTGAAGTTCAGATATATTTAGTTTCACAAAGGCAAATGGAACAAATATTCAAAGGCTTTACTTAGCTGGTCTTCTTCCAGCAATGAAGGGTAACCTACAGAGTATCAATTATACCTTATTAAGGCCTGTTCCCTCTGTGATTAAAGAACAATGCATGTTGGGTGAATAAGAATTGTATTGTATATAATGTACAACTAGGTTTTTCTTTTCATGATGCAAAGAACTTAACCTGGGCTTCTAAGTAGCCTAAGAAAATCTTCCTAATGAACACAAAACAAAAAGGAAAGAAAAATAAATTATACAGGGAGTGCTTAATATAAAAGAAAAAGTACAGGCTTTGGAATAAGAAAGCTGTGGATTCAAATCTCAGTTCTTTTACATCAATCAATTAACTTTATGTGGATTTCTTAATCTCTAAGTCTGTTACATTATCTTTTTAGTAATGACATTAATATTGTCAAAAAATATTTGAAGATTTTAACTCAAATGTGTAAAGTGCCTGGTATGAAGCCACCATTTAGCTACTGTCTACTACTATTCTGATTTTCGCTACTGTCAATTTTTAAATGCATTTATTTTTTAGAATCCCAGAGCTGTTATCCTGGCTAAAACAGTTACAAATAAAATTGCATAATCCGCCCACCATCCATTATGCACCCAGCCAAGGACAGAGGGACATGTGTGTCACATGTGGCAGCCAAGAAAGCCTCTGTAAGGTAAGACTGGAGGGGAAGGGCACCCAAGGCAAGAATCTGACATGTGCACCCATACAGCCATCTCTCCCTTAACCACACAGCAGCATGTTTTGTGGGATACCAAGTCTTCACTAGAATCGTAAGTACACCTTGAAGACATTAACCCACCTGATTTCTCTTAAACAGAGAGCCCAGAGCTCTGAGTCCTTCGGACAAGATTCCCTGCAGCTTAGTGAGCACGGATCAGTTTCATGTGGCTCAGAGATTCAGGCCACATTGAGTTAGGCCGTGGTTACGTCCATATGACTTTTAATTCCTCGAGGATGTGCCCTGACCCTCCTGAGCTGAGGCCTCATCCCTAGTGTGTCTGCTGCTGTCATCACCTGTACCAGCTGCCTCTTGTGCCCCATCTCCTTCTTGGCTGTGCTTCTCCAGATCTAAGGGGACGTCTGGTCCATGGCTGACCTCTCCTCTGGGTTAGCGTGTTCTCTCTCTGTCTCTCTCTCTCTGTTTGTCTGTCTCTCTCTCCCTGCCCCTCCCCTGGATTCCAGGAAGTCCACAGAGGTAACCACCACTGGGGATTCCCCTGATAAAGAGACTGCGTATACAGCTCTGTTTCATTTATCATTTATTTTTCTTTCTCTTGAATGATTAGTCTGAGATAAGGAGGTTCTATATTCAGTCTTCACATGGAGATTAAAGTATGACTCTTGTTTCTATCAAATCAGAGTAGTTTTATTGCTCTTCTTTTTTATGTAAATGTGAAACCTACAATCTGTTTACTTGTAATAAATTTCATTTGTTATTATTACATAATAACATATTAAAGTAATAACATTTTATCATTTTCCTCCCTCTTTTTGTACTTAACTAGGAAAAAGACAAGGATTAGGTGCAGTTTGAGTTTTTCCCTTTTTTTTTTTTGAAGAGAAATATTTGTGATGCCCGAGGCCAGTAGGTAAAAAGTTCTTTTCAGTGAAATACTTCTCCTAGGAAGTTACACCATGAGCCTTTTTTTCCCCCAGAAACATGCTCTGGAAAGTGTCTTCTTTGTCTGTCTCAACATTAGTCCTGTGAAAAAGCAAGAGTGCATATAAGGCCAAAAACATTAGTAACTCATTGGCTTATAGCAATGCTATTGCCAAGACCTCCTGGGAATCTGATTTAATATTTCTTGCACTTTGCTATCCAGGATAAATATTATTTTAGGTGCACAAATCTCAAATAAACAGCACTCACTCCTCATTTACGATATTGGTCTTTGTCATGTCCCCTTGCCAACACAGGAAATGTTGGTCATGAGGTTTTCATCTGATCCATGAATTATCCATGGATCTGCTTGGTCCAAGGTGGTCCTGTAAAATGTAAATCAACTAACTTGTCAGAGGAGGACTGTGTTTGTCATAAAATGCCTAAAGCTCATAAGGAATAGTAAATGGAATATCCTAGGCCAAATCGGGAAAGAAAAGTCAAATCTTCTGTCTCAATGGATGCTGGCCATGATGTTTGTCAAGAGCTCTGGGCTGTTAAAATGACACAGAGGAGGCAGGCTTGACCTGGGGATGATGAAACATTACAGGGAAGGAAAGGATGGTTCTGTGCCTGTGTAAGATTAGTTGGAACGGACCCTTCTGATTCAAGCAGGGAAAATCTCTATCTGGCTCTGCTGATGTCCTGAGGCATCACAGGGCCCTCAAGATCTGCTCTGATTTGCAGGCCTGGTCTCCCTTGACCTCTGCGTCTCCTGAGCCCTTGCTGAAACCGTCCTTTCTGGAAACTCCCCCATCCTTGCCCTGCCCACCCTGCAGTGTCCATGGTTCACAGAGACCTGCAAGACTGGGCCTCAGACCTCTTCCCTTCCCCCACACACCTCCCTTGGGCAACACGCCAGGTGCCCATGCCTTGATCACAGGCGCCCTCCACATCCGCTTGTCCACCACCCCCACTGGCCTCACCCCAGGCTGTTTCAGTAGCACCTCACACCAAAACACACTCAGCTGCTTCTCCCTCAGAAACAGACAACATTGGGATGTTTTCCAGTGAATGACACCCCTCCCATCACCTCCGTACTGTACAGCCAGAAATCCAGAGGCCCCTCCTTACCCTTCCTCTCCACTTCCCCTCAGCCCACACTTATGTCCCTGCTTCTGGTTTCCTCAATGCCCCTCAGCTCTCTTCAGCTCCACCACCACCACCCCATCCAGGCCACCCTTGCCTTTCCCCAGGACTGCAGCAAAAACCTCCCAAATGAGCCTAAAATCCTCCCAGACTCCACCTGTATTCTCACTCCTCTCTGATACTTTGATTTTGCAGCCAGAATGACCTTCTCAAATGCCTGTCTGATCTCATGACTCCTGCGTCCCGCCCTCTACTTAAAACTCTCCCTGGCTCACTTGTCCAAAGGCCTCCATGGGATGCTCTCTGTCCACTTCCTTCTGACCTCCCTCCACTCTCCGCTTCACACTCCACTTCAAGCCACAGGATTCTTTCAGTTTCTCAAATGTGTACCTATCGTCACCTCTTCCCCAACTCTTCACTTCCTCAAAGAAGCCCCCCCTGAATACCCCAAGTGTGCTGAGGGCCCAGGTCCTCCTACAGTGAGCCCTAGAACACTGGCATCTACACAGTAGTGCTCATCACTGATGTTACAGGCATGTTTATCTGAGTGGTATCTAGCTCAGTGCTCTGGCACCTTCTTGAGGGTAAAACCATCCCATACAATCTTCACTTTCTCTCCATACATTACACAGGCCTGGCTTATATCAAAGATTTAAAAATTTTTCTAAGAAGGCATAAATATACTTTAGGAACCAAACTAGTTTTTTTTTTTTCAACCTAAAACAGAGGTTGGCAAACTATGGCTTGAGAACAAAACAACCCTTGTCTGATCCTGTAAGGAGAGCTTTAGTGGAACTCAGCTTACACACTGTCTATGGCTGTGCTCTCACCACCGAGGCAGCGATGAGCGGTGGCAACAGACACCGAGGCCACAGAACACGCCCCATCTGGCATTTATGGAAAACTTGCCAACTCCTACTCTGGAACCCTGAAAGTGAAAGTGAAAGTCTCTCTGTCATGTCCAGCTCTTTGCAATCCCATGGACTATACTGTCCAAAGAATTCTCCAGGCCAGAATACTGGAGTGGGTAGCCTTTCCCTTCTCCAGGGGATCGTCCGAACCTAGGGATCAAACCCAGGTCTCCTGCACTGAAGGCTGATTCTTTACCAGCTGAGTAACAAGGGAAGCCCAAGAATACTGGAATGGGTAGCCTATCCTTTCTCAGCAGATCTTCCTGAATCAGGAATCAAATCAAGGTCTCCTGCATTGCAGCAAACTCTTTATCAACTGAGCTAACAGGGACACCCACTCTAGAACCCTAGTGAGCTCAAAAGAAAAAGTTGGAGAGGGTATTCTAAGACTTGAAACTATATTTTCCAAGCTAACCTGTGTTTCTTTTGTTAGGGATTTGAAATGATCGTTAATCCTGGAGATAATATCCTTGTAAATAAACCTGTTTATTCAGGAACGATTCATGCTGTGAGTACATATTGTTACAAAAGGCAAGTCTCTTTCTTATAACAAAGAAAGAGAAACCACTGTACCTTTAAAATTATCTGGCTAGTGAAAAATAAAATAACATCTTTCTTTTGTAAAGAAGAGAAGTTTTAGTATAAGGAAAATATGCCAAACATACCCTCTGATTTAGACATTTCTTTTCACAAAATCTAAATGTAGATGTGCTAAAATTCAGTCAGGAAAATCATGTTCCATTTTCTTAGTATTTCACTTGAAATGCCTCTTAATTTACAAAGACATTTTTCATTACTGTCTATATTACCACATGTCTAAGACAAATCATGTGTCAATGTAATATAACTAAACCTATCAGTCTGACCAGGACTTTCATATCTAGTGTTAATTATGGGACTCTAGACCCAGAATAAGAAGGCAGATCACCTGCTCTGCTGGGCCCTGGTCAGAACTCAGCACTGTCTGGGGCACAGTACTCTGGGTTGATGTGAACACAGTCAGAAAAGCAACCAGAGTCACAAAGAATTAGAAATGAGACCATATGGTGAATGCTTTTAGGAACCATGCTCTTTCTCACAGAAAGAGGAGATCCACGGGGACATGAGGATTGTCCTCAACCACATCAAAGTTAGCCATGTCACAGAGGAGTTGGATTTGTCTGTGTGTGTCCTTAGGTTGACGGAACCGGAACCAAAGTGTGGAAACTACAGGGAAGCAATTTCAACTCAACGTGAAAACTTTCTAACCATCAGTCTTACCCACTCTCTGAGGAATAAAGCAGGCCCATCACTGCAGGCGCTCAGAGAAAGTAGCCAGACCCAAAAGAACAAATACTGTATGATTTCCCCTTATTCAAAATATATACAACAAGCAAATACATAGAGACCAGAAGTTGATCAGAGGTGACCAAGGACAGGGGAGGGGAAATGGGGATTTCTTGCTTAGAGGGCACAGGGTTTCTGTTTGGAGTAATGAAAAGATTCTGGAATTAATAGTGATGAGAGTTGCACAAACTGAACATAATTATTGCCACTGAACACACAGTTTAGAATGGCACATTTTTTTAGTAATATATATTTTACCACAACTTTAAAGTGAAAGTTTTAGTTGCTCAGTCATGTCTGCCTCTTTGTGATCCTATAGACTGTAGCTCCCCAGGCTCCTCTGTTTATGGGATTAGCCAGGCAAGAATACTGGAGTTGGTTGCCATTTCCTCCTCCAAGGGACCTTCTTGACCCAGGGATTGAATCTGTGTCTCCCACATTGTAGGCAGATTCTTTACTGGCTAAGCCACCAAGTGTGCTGTGCTTAGTCACTCAGTCGTGCCCGACTCTTTGTGACCCCATGGACTGTAGCCTACCAGGCTCCTCTGTCAATGGAGATTCTCCAGGCAAGAATGCTGGAGTGGGTTGTCATGCACTCTTCCAGGGGATCTTCCTAATCCAGGGATCAAACCGGGGTCTCCTGCATTGCAGATGGATTCTTTACCATCTGAATCACCAGGGAAGCCCTTTTAAAACTAAACTAAAATAATTGCCTTTTTTTTGTGACTGGAGATTATTAACTACTTTCCGAAACTCATGTGGCATTAGATTAGACAATGCCTATACATGTAAAACTTGCATCTATGTAAATAGCTGGATGCACATACATTGTCACATGCCAAAACACAAATCTGTACCAGCCTCTGAGGGAATAGGCTGAAGTTCCATGTGCATTTATCTCATCACCCATTATCAACTTCTTATATTCATGTAGATGTGTTTGGAAAGTCTAAGATCTCTTAAATTTGCTGCCAAAATGGTCTACACCATTCTCAGTGCATCAGTATACATTTGACCTCTACTAACTATGTTTGCACCCTACTCCAGTACTTTTGCCTGGAAAAATCCCATGGACAGAGGAGCTTGGTAGGCTGCAGTCCATGGGGTCACTGAGTCAGACACAACTGAGTGACTTCACTTTTATTTTTCACTTTCATACCTTGGAGAAGGAAATGGCAACCCACTCCAGTGTCCTTGCCTGGAGAATCCCAGGGACGGTGGAGCCTGGTGGGCTGCTGTCTCTGGAGTCACACAGAGTCAGACAAGACTGAAGCGACTTAGCAGCAGCAGCAACAGCAGCAGCAACAGCAGCAGCAGCAGCAGCAACTATGTTTGCTTATCCCTTGAGAACTATTTTTCTAAGAAGCTAATCTCAATTATTATTATTTTTAATTTTATTGAAATATAGTTTATTAACAATGTCATTTTAGTTTTAAGTACACAGGAAACTGATGCAGATATATATATGTGCATATATACATACATACTACAATACATATCCGTTCTTTTCAGATTCTTTCCCATTATAGGTTATTATAAGACACTGAATATAGTTAATATAGTTACCTATGCTATAGTGTAGGAAATTGCTGTTGATTTTATATATTGTAGTATGTATATGTCAAACCCAAATTCCTACTATATCCCTCCCCACATTTCCCCTTTAATAATCATAAGTTGCTATAATATGTCTGTAAGTCTATTTGTTGTATAAAATAGTTCAAAATAGTTAATTTCTATCATGTTGTAGATTTTTTATAAGTGATATCATATAATATTTGTCTTTCTTTGATTTACTTCACTTAGTATTATAATCTCTAGACCCCTCTGTGTGACTACAAATGGCCTCATTTCATTCTTTTTATGGCAAAGTAATATAGAAATGGTCAAACAAGAGATGGCAAGAGTGAACAGCAACATTCTAGGAATCAGTGAACTAAAATGGACTGTAATGGGTGAATTTAACTTAGATGACCATCATATCTATTACTGTGGACAGGAATCCCTTAGAAGAAATGAGGTAGCAATCATGGTCAACAAAAGAGTCCAAAATGCAATAATTGGATGCAATCTCAAAAACGACAGAATGATCTCTATTCTTTTCCAAGGCAAACCATTCAATATCATGGTAATCCAAGCCTATGCCCCAACCAGTAATGCTGAAGAAGCTGAAGTTGAATGGTTCTATGAAGACCTACAAGACCTTTTAGAACTAACGTCCAAAAAAGATGTCCTTTTCATTATAGGGGACTGGAATGCAAAGTAGGAAGTCAAGAAACACCTGGAGTAACGGGCAAATTTGGCCTTGGAATGTGGAATGAAGCAGGGCAAAGACTAATAGAGTTTTGCCAAAAGAACGCACTGGTCATAACAAACACTCTCTTCCAACAACACAAGAGAAGACTCTACACACGGACATCACCAGATGGTCAACACCAAAATCAGATTGATAATATTCTTTGCAGCCAAAGATGGAGAAGCTCTATATCGTCAGGAAAGCAAGACCAGGAGCTGACTGTGGCTCAGATCATGAACTCCTGATTGCCAAATTCAGACTCAAACTGAAGAAAGTAGGGAAAACCACTAGACCATTCAGGTATGACCGAAATCAAATCCCTTGTTATTATACAGTGGAAGTGAGAAATAGATTTAAGGGCCTAGATCTGATAGATAGAGTGCCTGATGAACTATGGACAGAGGTTCGTGACATTGTACAGGAGACAGGGATCAAGACCATCCCCATGGAAAAGAAATGCAAAAAAGCAAAATGGCTGTCTGAGGAGGCCTTACAAAGAGCTGTGAAAAGAAGACAAGAAAAAGCAAAGGAGAAAAGGAAGCATATAAGTATCTGAATGCAGAGTTCCAAAGAATAGCAAGGAGAGATAAGAAAGCCTCCTCAGCGATCAATGCAAAGAGATAGAGGAAAAAAACAAAATAGGAAAGACTAGAGATATCTTCAAGAAAATTAGAGATACCAAGGGAACATTTCATGCAAAGATGGGTTTGATAAAGGACAGAAATGGTATGGACCTAACAAAAGCAGAAGATATTAAGAAGAGGTGGCAAGAAGACACAGAAGAACTGAACAAAAAAGAGCTTCACGACCCAGATAATCATGATGGTGTGATCACTCACCTAGAGCCAGACATTCTGGAATGTGAAATCAAGTGGGCCTTAGAAAGCATCACTACAAACAAAGCTAGTGGAGGTGAGGGAATTCCAGTGGAGCTGTTTCAAATCCTGAAAGATGATGGTGTGAAAGTGCTGCACTCAATATGCCAGCAAATTTGGAAAACTCAGCAGTGGCCACAGGACTGGAAAACAGTCAGTTTTCATTCCAATCCCAAAGAAAGGCAATGCCAAAAAATGCTCAAACTACCGCAGAATTGCACTCACCTCACATGCTAGTAAAGTAATGCTCAAAATTCTCCAAGCCAGGCTTCAG
>SJYC01092055.1:0-21529 GCA_006408675.1 Madoqua kirkii | reverse complement strand
CTTGGACTGCAAGGAGATCCAACCAGTCCATTCTGAAGGAGATCAACCCTGGGATTTCTTGGGAAGGAATGATGCTAAAGCTGAAACTCCAGTACTTTGGGCACCTCATGTGAAGAGTTGACTCATTGGAAAAGACTCTGATGCTGGGAGGGATTGAGGGCAGGAGGAGAAGGGCACGACAGAGGATGAGATGGCTGGATGGCATCACGGACTCGATGGACGTGAGTCTGAGTGAACTCCGAGAGTTGGGGATGAACAGGGAGGCCTGGCGTGCTGCGATTCATGGGTCGCAAAGAGTCGGACACGACTGAGCTACTGAACTGAACTGTGCATGTACACATAATATGTACAAGAATAGGATGTCATTAGGACAGTATCAGAAATACTCTGTATCTGTTTTCTGTTGCTGTAGAAAACTTTACCTACGTTCCATGATCTAGTCCTTATAAAGTTATCAGGTTCTTTGAGAAATTAGGACACTTATGTCACTCTTATTCCCACCCTCCTTATATATATAAATATCTTCATCATGGCTATTATTTTCCCAGCATCTGAATGAGCTGGAGCATTGAGTAGTCCTGGTGAGAATCACTATGGTTATTTCAAGCTAACCTAAAATTAAGAGTTGTCAGGAGGTTCAGAGAGCCCCAGCAGGATAAACCCAGGGAGGAACACACTAAGAGGCATAGTACTCAGACTGACAAAAATTAAAGAAAAAATATTAAAATCAATAAGGGAAAAGGCAATAAATAATGTGCAAAGGAATCCCCATAAAGTTATCAGCTGGTTTCTCAACAGGAATTGTTCAAGGCAGACGGTAGTGGCATGATATATTTAAAGTGATGAAAGGGAAGGACTTACAACTGAGAATACTATACCCAGGAAGGTTCTCATGCAGATTCTACAGAGAAATGAAAAGCTTTACAGACAAGTAAACACTAAGAGAATTCAGCACCACCAGACCAACTGTACCGTCTGAGCCACCAGGGAATTCTTGGTGGCTCAGACAGGAAAGAATCTGCCTGCAATACAGGAGACCCAGGGTCAGGAAGATCTCTTGGAGAAAGGAAGGGTTACCTACTTCAGTATTCTTGCCTGGAGAATTCCATGAACAGAGGAGACTGGTGGGCTACAGTCCATTTGGTCACAGAGTCAGACACGACTGAGCAGCTAACACTTTTTTTTCACTTTCAGACCAACTTTGCAACCAATGCTAAAGGAACTGCTCTAGGTGGAAAAGAAAAGGCCACAACTAAAAACAAAGAAATTATGAATGGAAAAGCTCATCAGTAAAGGCAAACATACAGTAAATGCTTCTCACCAGCAATCGTGAAAAGAGTACAGCATAGACGTAGGATACTGGAAATAACTTTGAAATTAAAAAAACAGTAACTTAAAACAATCCTATATATAGATGGTATGTCAAAACCTCATGATAACCACAAACCAAAAATCTAAAATAGATACACACAAAAAAGAAAAAGGAATCTAAACACAACACCAAAGTTAGTATCAAATCACAAGAGAACAAAAGAAGAGGGGAAGAAAAAAGGTCTATAAAAACAAACCCCAAACAATTAATTAAATGTCAATAAGTTAGCATATTCAAAGCAAGAGACATTACTTTGCCGACTAAGGTCCGTCTAGTCAACGCTATGGTTTTTCCTGTGGTCATGTATGGATGTGAGAGTTGGACTGTGAAGAAGGCTGAGCACCGAAGAATTTGGTTACCTACTTCAGTATTCTTGCCTGGAGAATTCCATGAACAGAGGAGACTGGTGGGCTACAGTCCATTTGGTCACAGAGTCAGACACGACTGAGCAGCTAACACTTTTTTTTCACTTTCAGACCAACTTTGCAACCAATGCTAAAGGAACTGCTCTAGGTGGAAAAGAAAAGGCCACAACTAAAAACAAAGAAATTATGAATGGAAAAGCTCATCAGTAAAGGCAAACATACAGTAAATGCTTCTCACCAGCAATCGTGAAAAGAGTACAGCATAGACGTAGGATACTGGAAATAACTTTGAAATTAAAAAAACAGTAACTTAAAACAATCCTATATATAGATGGTATGTCAAAACCTCATGATAACCACAAACCAAAAATCTAAAATAGATACACACAAAAAAGAAAAAGGAATCTAAACACAACACCAAAGTTAGTATCAAATCACAAGAGAACAAAAGAAGAGGGGAAGAAAAAAGGTCTATAAAAACAAACCCCAAACAATTAATTAAATGTCAATAAGTTAGCATATTCAAAGCAAGAGACATTACTTTGCCGACTAAGGTCCGTCTAGTCAACGCTATGGTTTTTCCTGTGGTCATGTATGGATGTGAGAGTTGGACTGTGAAGAAGGCTGAGCACCGAAGAATTGATGCTTTTGAACTGTGGTATTGGAGAAAACTCTTGAGAGTGTCTTGGACTGCAAGGAGATCCAACCAGTCCATTCTGAAGGAGATCAACCCTGGGATTTCTTGGGAAGGAATGATGATGAAGCTGAAACTCCAGTACTTTGGGCACCTCATGTGAAGAGTTGACTCATTGGAAAAGACTCTGATGCTGGGAGGGATTGAGGGCAGGAGGAGAAGGGCACGACAGAGGATGAGATGGCTGGATGGCATCACTGACTCAATGGATGAGTAAGTGTGAGTGAATTCAGGGAGTTGGTGATGGACAGCGAGGCCTGGCGTGCTGTGATTCTTGGGGTCACAAAGAGTTGGCACGACTGAGCGACTGAACTGAACTGAACTGAAGAACATATATACTGAAAATTACCTTAAGCCTAAATGGATTAAATGCTTCAACAAATAGACAGACTAGCTGAATGGATACAAAAACAATACCTTATACATAAGAGACCCACTTCAGATCTAGGGACACATACAGACTGAAAGCAAAGAGAGGGAAAATGCATCCTATGCAAATGCAAACCAAAAGAAAACTGGAGTAGCAATATTCAGATCAGACAAAATAGACTTTAAAATAGAGACTGTTACAAGAGACAAGGAAGGACAGTACATTACGATCAAGAAATCAATCCTAGAAGAAGAAATAACAATTGTAAATATATACGTACCCAACCTAGGAGTACCTCAGTATATAAGGCAAATAGAACAGTTGTCACTCTGCAGGGTTTCCTTCGGATTTAAATTTGAATATTGACTTGTCAATTATGAGTCCCTCCTCTGGCCCCATGTAAAAAAGTCTTTAATGCTTCCCTGTAGATCACTGAAACTGAAACTGAACGCTAGTTCTTCGAAAAGATAAACAAAATTGATAAACCACTAGACACACTCATCAAGAAAAAGGAGAAGACTCAAATCAACAGAATTGGAACTGAAAAAGGAGAAGTTGCAACGGACACCACAGAAATACTAAGGATCATGAGAGACTACTACAAGCAACCAGACTACACACCAATAAAATGAACAGCCTAAAAGAAATGGACAAATTCTTAGGAAAGTACCAAGACTGAACCAGGAGGAAAAAAAATATGAATAACCAATTACATGTATTAAAATTAAATCAGAAATTTAAAAGTTCACAATAAGCAAAAGTCCAGGACCAGATAACCTCACAGGTGAATTCTATTAAACATTTACAGAAGTGTTAACACCCATACTTCTGAAACTATTCAAAAAATTGCAGATGAAGGAAACTTTGAATTCAGTTTATGAGGTGACCATCACTCTGATACCAAGTCAGACAAGATATAACAAAAATAGAAAATCACAGGCCACTACACTGATGAACACAAATGCAAGAAATCCTCAACAAAATACTATCAAATCAACTCCAACAAAACATTAAAAAGATCACACACCATCATCAAGGGGATTTATCCCAGGGAAGTTAGGTTTTTTCAATATTAACAAAATAATCAATGTGATACCACATTAACAAATTAAAGATGGTTTTTATTTTTAATTTGGATCATCTCAATAGATGCAGAAAAATCTTTTGATAAAATTCAACATCCATTTGTGATTTTAAAAAATCTCTTCAGGAAGTGGGCATAAAGGGACCAAATGGGCTTCCTTCGTGGTTCAGATGATAAAGAATCTGCCTGCAGTGCAGAAAACCTGGGTTCAATCCCTGGGTCAGGAAGATCCCCTGGAGATGGAAATGGCTACCCACTGCAGTATTCTTGCCTGAAGAATTCCATAGACAAAGAAGCCTGGTGGGCTACAGATCATAGGGTCACAAAGAGTCAGACATGACTGAGCAACTATCACTTACTTACTTTGATGTCAACATAATAACATATATAACAACCCACAGCTCATACTGTACTCAACTGAAAAGCTGAAATCATTTCCTCTAAATAAAACTCTCACCGTTTGCAGATGACACGATTCTTAAAAATGCTGCCAGGAAACTTCTGGGGTTCATTGGTGGATTTCACAAGCTTGCAGGATACAAAATTAATATATAGAAATCTGTGGCATTTCTATACACAAACAAAAAAAATATCAACAGAAATTAAGGAAACAATCCCATTCACTATAGCAATCATAATAATAATAATAATAATAATAAAATACCTGTGACTAAACTTACCTTAGAAGGCAAAGACCTATACTCTTAAAACTATAAGATTTGATAAAAGATATATTGAAAACATAGATGACACAAACAGATGGAAAGATACACTGTATTGTTGGACTGGAAATATCAGTATTATTCAAATGACCATATTATCCAAGGCAATCTACAGATTCAATGCAGTACCCATTGAAGGCATTTTTCATACAACTAGAACACTAATTTTAAAATTTTTTATGGAAATACCAAAGATCGCAAATAGCCAAAACAATCATGAGAAAGAGGAATGGAGTTGGAGGAACCACGCTTCTTGTCTTCAGCCTACACTACAAAGCTACAGTCATCAAAATAATATAGTACTGGCAGAAGATGAGACATTAGACCAGTGGGACAGGATAGAAAGTGCAGAAATAAACTCAAAGCCTGTGGTCACCTAGGCTATGACAAGGGGGGCGAGAATATACAATGGCAAAAGACGGTCTCCTCAACAGGTGGTGTTGGGAAAACTGGACAGCTAAGAGACACATAAGAGAATAAAATTAGAACATTCTCTCATACCATACACAAAAATAAATTGAAAATGGCTTATTGACCTAAATGTAAGAAAGGATACTATAAAACTCCAAGAGGAAAACACAAGTAGAACATTCTTGACATAAGTGGCAGCAATGTCTTTTTGGACCCAACTCCTAGAGTAAATGGAAATAAAAACAAAACTAAACAAATAGGACCTAATTAAACTTACAAGGCTTTTGCACAGCAAAGGAAACCATAAATAAAATGAGAAGATAATAGGGAATTGGAGAAAATATTTTAAAAGATGCTCCTGACAAAAGATGAATTTCCAGAATATTCAAAGAGCTCATATAGTTTAATATCAAACAAAAAAATTCAATCAAAAAATGGAGAGAAGACTTAAATAGACATTTCTCCAAAGAAGAGATACAAGTTACCAACAGGCACATTAAAAGATGCTCCACATTACTAATTATTAGTGAAAAAAATTACAATTAGGTATCATATCACAAGGGCTGCCCAGGTGACTCAGTGGTAAAGAATCCACCTGCAAAGCAGGAGACATGGGTTTCATCCCTGGGTCAGGAAGATACCCTGGCAGAGGAATTGGCTACCTACTCCAGCATTCTTACCTGGGAAATTCCATGGGCAGAGGAGCCTGGCAGGCTACAGTCCATGAGGTCACAAAAGAGTCAGATACAACTTAGCAACTAAACAACATCACACACGAAGTGGTCATGATTAAAAAGTCTACAAAGCATAAATGCTGGAGACAGTGTGGAGAAAAAGGAACCCTCCTGCTTTGCTGGTAGGAATGTAAACTGACACAACCACTATAGAGGATAGTTTGGAGGTTTCTTAAAAAACTAAAAATAGATCTACCAAGTGATCCTGCTATCCCACTTCTTGGCATATACCTGGAGAAAACTCTAATTCAAAAAGATAAATGCACCTCACTGTTCATTCCAGCACTACTGTCAATAGACAAGGCATTGAAGCCTAAATGTCTGTTGACAGCTGAATTAATAAAAAGAAAAGATATGGTACATAATATTCAGCCATAAAAAAAGAATGAACAGATTCTGGGTCACAGGTCTCAGAGAGAACCACCCCTACCGACACCTTCATTCTGTACTTCCAGCCTCCAGACCTGTCCTTTGTCTCTATCATCACTTTAAACAACATACAGCTTCCAGCACAGAGGAAGCACTCCACAAATGTTTAGAGAATGACTGGGTCCAGAACACCTGGCCTTATAATTCATTCTGTACCCAGGAGTCCTAAGCCAAACCTTTAAAAGGCAGCCTGAGCTAGGAGCCTACACCCTCGGGGGAATTCCTCCTGCAGTGGCTCCTGACAATTTCAAAGTCTGGTCTCTGATTTTCTAGCAACCAATCATTTTTTTCACTTTTCCGCTTCTGATCTTCAGGTGAGCTGTCCCTAGTTTAGCCCTTCCCTACCCTTCCCCACCACACTGGCCATTCTCTGCTTTGAATTTCCAAGCACAGCCTCAGATCCCCCTGCATTCCAGTTATCTGCTCTGATGCGTCACTTGTCTGCCTGTCTCCTTGAATTCAATCATCACCACCTCACAGTGAATCAGCACCCTCAACTCTCACCTGTCCCACTCCCGCAGCCGAGTGGAAAATTCAGCAGAAACTGATGAAAGTTCAGAGCCTGCATCTTATGAAGAGAAAGCTCTTTAGTTTTGTTTCCCTTAGTTTTGTTACCATTGATTGGGAATGTGGGTGGGGATTATTTCCATACTTTAAAAAATAAAATTCTGTATGTGATCAATACTATAAGAAGCACCGACCTGTACAATAATATGGCTCCAAAGGCTAATGTTCTCCTTGGCCCAGAACACCAAAACACCTTTCACCAAACAGGTTCCTACTGACAAAGGGAAGATGTTTACATTTGTATTAAGTATCAAGGGAATCACGCTAGTTAAATGTTAGGGAGGAATCCTGAATCTCTAGTCACACCAACATCTCCATTTTATCGCCCCGGCTACCCTGCTCCCGGCCAACCGGCCGCTGTCCTGCAGTGACTCCAGGTCGCGGTTCAAGCTGCTGATGCGGGGTGCCAGCTCCGAGTACTGCCTGCCCCACCCAGGACGCAGAACCGAGCTAGAGGGTATGGCCGCGCCTCGGATTGGAGGGGCGGGCCATCAGGGCGGGGCCGGAATGGAGGCGGGCTCTCGGGCGGTACGGGGCTGGCGGCCAGGGGTGGGGTTGACCTGCACCCACCGGGACGCCGGGGCTCCTCACAGGTTGGAGGCGGAGACCAGACCGAGGCGCGGAACGCAGCCACTCTGGGGGTGGGGGCGTGGCCTCGGGCGAGATACCGACTGGGAGTGGGGGCCATTGGCTGCAGACCGCGTCGCGCAGGGAGGGCGGGGCACGCGTCGCGACCGCGTGAGTGGACTCGGCCAGGCCTGCCCGCCGCCGGCCGAGTCCTAACCGGGCCCGAGCGCAGCGTGCAGCCGGGACTCTGGCCCTGCACGCCGGGAACCAGTACCTAGAGGAGGGGCCTTTCTCGGGCCAGGATTAGGCGGCTGGACTGAGGAAAACCTCCAGTCCGAGAAGGAGAATGAATTACGCCCGGTTCATCACCGCCACGAGCGCGGCCAGAAAGCCTTCTGCTATCCGAGTCATGAGTGAGTCCGAGCTGCGCCCCTCTCCCACGGGCTGGACGTGGGAGTGGGGTGCCCGCAAAGCGGCTCTAGCCTGGGTGAACCTGGCTCTGCGCAGACTTGGCGCAGAAATCAGGCCGGAATAGGCACAAGGGCAGTAAGTCAGCAACAGAGAGAGAGGCCAGGCCGCGGTGGGCATGTCCCGGTTAGAGTCCAAGGGGCCGTTCTGGCACAGGGTTCAGCACAGACTGCAGGCGCGTGCAGAGCGGGGAGGTGGGTACACAGGGCAGAAGCGGGTGCAGGGAGCCTGGCAGGCAGGGAGGGGCCGAGCAGAGGAGGGATTTCTGTCACTGTGGCCTCTGCCTTCTCTGGGTGATCAGTCGGCCTTCTCAGTGGCACGTATTCATTCCTCAGTTCCTCCACTAGTGAGGTCAGTCTAGACAAAGTCATCTTCTATGTTTCAGACTAGCATTCTATCACTAGACATTATTACACTGTAAAGTTTTATTGAGTTTAATGCTCTTCACTGAAAGTGTTTCTTCTTCCCTTCCATGTTTGTTGTAGCTGAAATATTGAGCAAGGCACCGAAATCTGTCATCTCCTTGGCAACTGGGGCACCAAACCCCAACACGTTCCCTTTCAAGACTGCGATTGTCACCATAGAAAACGGAAAACCCATCCAATTTAACGAACAGATGATGAAGAGAGCGCTGCAGTATTCTCAGAGTGCTGGGTACTGATCAGTAGTTCAGCCTCTAACTTGTGTTGACACTATGACCCCATGGAACGTAGCTCGCCTGGCTTCCCTGTCCTTCACTATCTTCCAGAGTTACTGAGTGGGTGATGCTATCCAACCACCTTATGCTCTGCCGCCCCGCTCTCCACCTGCCCTCAGTCTGATCAGTAGATAATTTAACTTAGTTGGTTATTTTCATGAGCAGTATTCTGCAGCCAGCTGATAAAGCATCTTGTGTCTTTTTAAACTGGATATCAGCATTTAGAAAGGTTTGGGGAAGAGTTTTTAAAGAGTAATTAAGAGCAGCAATGTTTCCAACTGCTTAAGATCCCTAGTGACTGATTCTCAACCTTATATGACTAGGAGAGGGAGAAGATTTTGGAAGTAGGTACGAATTGTGCTCAGACTGGAAAAAATACAGAGTGAAAATAGATAGGTAAAGAAACCAGGATAGGAGAAAGGAGAGGATGACAGAGGAAGCAGACATTTTAGGTCCTGAGAAAAAGTTTTAATGATTATGTTTCCATGCTAACCAGGCAGCTATGGAAATGTGTTGCCTATAGTTCAGATGTATTTAATTTCATAAACACAAAGGAACAAGTATTCTAAGGCTTTCCTTAGCTGGTCTTTTTCCACTGATGAAGAGTAACTTACAGAGTGTCTATCAATTATAATTTTATTAGTCCATTGCTTTGTGATGGAAGAATAATTCATGTTAGGTACATTACAATTGTATATAACATACGCCTAGAACATGCCTGCCAGTGCAGGAGATATGAGATGTGGGTTCGATCCTGGGGTTGGGAAGATCCCCTACAGAGAAAGATGACAACCCACTCCAGTATTCTTGCAAGCATAATCCCATGGACAGAGAAGCCTGGCAAGCTACAGTTCATGGTGTTGGAAAGAGTAGGACATGACTGAGCAGCTAACATATAGAGGCTTTTCTTTCCAAGATGCAAAGAACTTAGTGAACCTGAACTTCAGGTATCCTACAAAATCTCACAAAGGAAAACAAAAAGTCAATAACAGCGAATGCTCTAACAGAAAAGAAAAACTATAGGTTTTGGAAAAAGGAAGCTTTAGATTCAAGTCTCAACTAATTTAACAACCAGCTGATTAATTTATGTTAATTTCTCACTCTAAGATTGTTGCCTTGTATTTTAAGTAAAGATAGTAATATCAGTGAAAGGCATTCAAGGATTTTTAAATTGAATATATAAAGTGCCTGGTATGAAGCCACCATTTAGTTGCTGTCTACTACTATTCTGATTTTCACTACTGTCAATTTTTAAATGCATTTATGCTTTAGAATCCCAGAGCTGTTATCCTGGCTAAAACAGTTACAAGTAAAATTGCATAATCCGCCCACCATCCATTATGCACCCAGCCAAGGACAGATGGACATGTGTGTCACATGTGGCAGCCAAGAAGGCCTCTGTAAGGTAAGAGTGGAGGGGAAGGGCACCCATGGCAAGAATCTGACATGTGCACCCATACAGCCATCTCTCCCTTAACCACACAGCAGCATGTTTTGTGGGATACCAAGTCTTCACTAGAATCATAAGTACAACTTGGAGACATTCACCCACCTGATTTCTCTTAAACAGAGAGCCCAGAGCTCTGAGTCCTTTGGACAAGATTCCCTGCAGCTTAGTGAGCACGGATCAGTTTCATGTGGCTCAGAGATTCAGGCCACGTTGAGTTAGGCCACGGTTACGTCTGTTTGACTTTTAATTCCTCGAGGGTGTGTCCTGACCCTCCTGAGCTGAGGCCTCATCCCTAGTGTGTCTGCTGCTGTCATCGTCTGTACCAGCTGCCTCTTGTGCCCCATCTCCCTCTTGGCTGTGCTTCTCCAGATCTAAGGGGACGTCTGGTCCATGGCTGACCTCTCCTCTGGGTTAGCGCCATCGCTGTCTGTCTCTCTCCCTCTGTTTGTCTGTTTCTCTCTCCCTGCCCCTCCCCTGGATTCCAGGAAGTCCACAGAGGTAACCACCACTGGGGGTACCCCTGATAAAGAGACTGCGTATACAGTTCTCAGTTTCATATATCTTTTTCTTGAACAATTAGTCCTGGATAAGGAGATTCTGTATTAGTCTACACATCTAGCTTAAAGTATGACTCTTGTTTATATTAAACCAGAGTAATTTTCTTGTTCTTCTTATGTAAATGTGAAACCTATAATCTGGTTACTTTTAATGAATTTTAATTCAGTTATTATTACAGAATAATGTATTGAAGCAATAACACTTTAAAACTTCCTCCCTGTTTTATGACTTAATTAGGACAAAGACAAGGATAAGGTGCTGTTTGAGGTGGTTTTTTTTTTTTTTTGAAGAGAAATATTTGTGATGCCCCAACCAGTAGGAAAAAAGTTCCTGAAATACCTTTCCTAAAAAGGTAAACCATGAGCTTTTTTTTCCCCTACAAAAGATGCTCTGGAAAGTTTCTTCTTTGTCTATCCTCAACATTGGTCCTATCAAAGAGGAAGACAGCACATGTGGCCAAAAGCATCCAGCTCACCGGCTTACAGCCATGCAGTTACAGAGGCCTCCTGGGAATCTGGTTTAACATTTCTTCCACTTTGCTCTCCAAGATAAATATTATTTTAGGTGCACAAATCACAAATACTAAACAGCACTCACTCCTCATTTACGATATTGGTCTTTGTCATGTCCCCTTGCCAACACAGGAAATGTTGGTCATGAGGTTTTCATCTGATCCATGAATTATCCATGGATCTGCTTGGTCCAAGGTGGTCCTGTAAAATGTAAATCAACTAACTTGTCAGAGGAGGACTGTGTTTGTCATAAAATGCCTAAAGCTCATAAGGAATAGTAAATGGAATATCCTAGGCCAAATCGGGAAAGAAAAGTCAAATCTTCTGTCTCAATGGATGCTGGCCATGATGTTTGTCAAGAGCTCTGGGCTGTTAAAATGACACAGAGGAGGCAGGCTTGACCTGGGGATGATGAAACATTACAGGGAAGGAAAGGATGGTTCTGTGCCTGTGTAAGATTAGTTGGAACGGACCCTTCTGATTCAAGCAGGGAAAATCTCTATCTGGCTCTGCTGATGTCCTGAGGCATCACAGGGCCCTCAAGATCTGCTCTGATTTGCAGGCCTGGTCTCCCTTGACCTCTGCGTCTCCTGAGCCCTTGCTGAAACCGTCCTTTCTGGAAACTCCCCCATCCTTGCCCTGCCCACCCTGCAGTGTCCATGGTTCACAGAGACCTGCAAGACTGGGCCTCAGACCTCTTCCCTTCCCCCACACACCTCCCTTGGGCAACACGCCAGGTGCCCATGCCTTGATCACAGGCGCCCTCCACATCCGCTTGTCCACCACCCCCACTGGCCTCACCCCAGGCTGTTTCAGTAGCACCTCACACCAAAACACACTCAGCTGCTTCTCCCTCAGAAACAGACAACATTGGGGTGTTTTCCAGTGAATGACACCCCTCCCATCACCTCCGTACTGTACAGCCAGAAATCCAGAGGCCCCTCCTTACCCTTCCTCTCCACTTCCCCTCAGCCCACACTTATGTCCCTGCTTCTGGTTTCCTCAATGCCCCTCAGCTCTCTTCAGCTCCACCACCACCACCCCATCCAGGCCACCCTTGCCTTTCCCCAGGACTGCAGCAAAAACCTCCCAAATGAGCCTAAAATCCTCCCAGACTCCACCTGTATTCTCACTCCTCTCTGATACTTTGATTTTGCAGCCAGAATGACCTTCTCAAATGCCTGTCTGATCTCATGACTCCTGCGTCCCGTCCTCTACTTAAAAATCTCCCTGGCTCACTTGTCCAAAGGCCTCCATGGGATGCTCTCTGTCCACTTCCTTCTGACCTCCCTCCACTCTCCTCTTCACAGTCCACCTCAAGCCACAGGATTCTTTCAGTTTCTCAAATGTGTACCTATCGTCACCTCTTCCCCAACTCTTCACTTCCTCAAAGAAGCCTCCCCTGAATACCCCAAGTGTGCTGAGGGCCCAGGTCCTCCTACAGTGAGCCCTAGAACACTGGCATCTACACAGTAGTGCTCATCACTGATGTTACAGGCATGTTTATCTGAGTGGTATCTAGCTCAGTGCTCTGGCACCTTCTTGAGGGTAAAACCATCCCATACAATCTTCACTTTCTCTCCATACATTACACAGGCCTGGCTTATAACAGAGACAAACTTTTTTCAAAGAAGGCATAAATGTGTTTAGGATCCAAATCAGTTCTGTTATTTTTCAACGTAGAAGAGAGGTTGGCAAACTATGGCTTGAGAGCCAAAGAGAATCATCCCATGTCTGATCCTGTAAGGAGAGCTTTACTGGAACTCAGCTTACATGCTGTCTATGACTGCTCTCTCACCACGGAGGCAGAGATGAGCGGTGGCAACAGACACCAGGGCCACAGAACACACTCTATCTGGCATTTATGGAAAACTTGCCAACTCCTAATCTGGAACCCTAGTGAGCTCAAAGTTGTGGGGGGAGTTCTATGACTGGAAATCACACTCTCCAAGCTAACCTGTGCCTCTCTTATTAGGTGTTCGAAATGATCGTTAATCCTGGAGATAATATCCTTGTAAATGAACCTGTTTATTCAGGAACAACTCATGCTGTGAGTATACATTCTTACAAAAGGCAACTCTTTTTTATAGTAAATAAGGAGAAAGCACTGCACCTTTAGAATTATCTGCCCACTGAAAAATACAATAGCATCTTTGTGAAGAAGAGAAGTTTTAATAGAAGCAAAATATGCTAATCATAACTTCTGATATATATATTACATTTTACAAAATCTAAGTGTGGGGAGGTGCTAAAATTCAGTTGTGCAAAATCCTGTCCAGTGTTCTTAATATTTCACTTGAAATGCCTCTTAATTTACAAAGACATTTTTTCATTACTGTCTGTACTACCACATGTCTAAGACAAATCATGCTGCTGCCTGCTAAGTCACTTCAGTCGTGTCTGACTCTGTGTGACCCCATAGAGGGCAGCCCACCAGGCTCCCCCATCCCTGGGATTCTCCAGGCAATAACACGGAAGTGGGTTGCCATTTCCTTCTCCCATGCATGAAAGTGAAAACTGACATGAAGAGTCATGTCTGACTCTTTGCAACCTCGTGGACTACAGCCTACCAGACTCCTCCATCCATGGGATTTTCAAGGCAAGAGTACTGGAGTGGGGTGCCATTGCCTTCTCCCCTAAACCTATCAGTATGACTAGGACTCTCATATCTAGTATTAATTATGGGACTCTAGACCCAGAATAAGAAGGCAGATCACCTGCTCTGGGCCCTGGTCAGAACTCAGGACTCTCTGGGGCACAATACTTTGGGTTGATGTGAACACAGTCAGAGAAGCAACCAGAGTCACAAAGAATTAGAAATGAGACCATACGGTGAATGCTTTTAGGAACCACACTCTTTCCCGCAGAAAGAGGAGATCCACGGGGACATGAGGATTGTCCTCAACCACATCAAAGTTAGCCATGTCACAGAGGAGTTGGATTTGTCTGTGTGTGTCCTTAGGTTGACGGAACCGGAACCAAAGTGTGGAAACTACAGGGAAGCAATTTCAACTCAACGTAACATTCTAACCATCAGTCTTTCCCACTCTTTGAAAAATAAAGCAGGCCCATCACTGCAGGCGCTCAGAGAAAGCAGCCAGACCCAAAAGAACAAATACTGTATGATTTCCCCTTATTCAAAATATATACAACAAGCAAATTCATAGAGACGAGAAGTTGACTGGAGGTGACTAAGGAGTGGGGAGGGGGAATGGGGAGTTGTTGCTTAGTGGGCACAGGGTTTCTGTTTGGAGCGATGAAATGATTCTGGAATTGATAGTGTCACGACATGCACACATTGCGAACACAGTGATTGCCACTGAATCACACACTTTAGAATGACGCAGGTTTTAGTAATACATATTTTCCCACAACTTTAAAAACTAAAATAAAATAATTCCCTTTTCTTCATGATTGGAGACTAATTATTAATTACTTTCCTAAACTATATATATAAAACTTGCGTCTATGTAAATAGCTGGATACACCTTCACTGTCCCATGCCCAAACAGAGATCTGTGCCAGGCTCTGAGAAATAGGCTGAAGATCCGTGTGCAAGACTTCTATAAAACTGTGTTCATGAACAAGGCCACTACTATCAACTTTAGCCTCTGCAATAAACACAATATAGAAATACTTGCACACCTCTTGAGGAGCCAAGCCCCAGATGCTCTTTGGTGCCCCAGCACCATCCTGCCCCCCCACCCCCTCTCCTGAGACTACCCTGAACCCCATACAGTGCAGAGCTAATGCCGGCATGGCAGGGGGTCTCCAGGACCCCATTCCACCCTGCTCTGTGTCTCTTGCTCCCATGCTACACCACTTGTCCAATATTTTGAGTATCACCTCTGCTTATAACTTTTTATATATTAGCATCACAGGTGCTTTCTAAGATTGATTTCCTTTCTCACAATCATTCCCTAATAAACACCTATGTTATGAACCAGTTCTAATCATAATTGTGAAGATAATGCAGTGTGGGCATAGAGCTGAGGGCAGGTTTGCGTTTAAGGGTGTAAATGGTAACATTCTCCTTAATGTAAGAACCTTGGCACTGATATTTTATAGGCATGTCTCAGTCTCAGACTTGGTTTTCTCTCTCTACTTGACAGCTGCAACCCCTGGGCTGCAACATGATTAACGTTTCCAGTGATGAGCACGGGATTATTCCAGACTCCCTCAGAGAAATACTTTCCAAATGGAAACCAGAAGATTCAAAAGACCCCGAGAAAAACAGCCCAAAATTTCTTTACACTGTCCCAAATGGCAACAACCCTGCTGGGAACTCATTAACAGCTGAGCGCAAAAGGGAAATCTATGAGGTATTTTCAAAGAAGGTGTTACGTACTTGTGTTCTTGATTCCTTCTGACTCTAGAAGAGTGCTCCCAAATTCCTTCTCTGGTTAGCCTCTTCCTCTCAAGGAAGATGATTTTTAATATAAAGAAGCTATCTATGCCAGGGTCGCCACAAATTTAAACACAAGCAATTACTATAGTCCGGTTGACTGTGATATATTCCTTTCCCTTTAATTGATATTTTCATTGAAAGAGATGCTTTTCTTGGTGTGATGTTACATTCACCTCTTACTCCCTTTTTTCTGTCTGCCACTCATCTGCCACCTCCAATCCATCCCATGGCCCCCACCACCCACATTACCCAGACCCACCATCTCCTCAGCCACCCTCCCGCCCTGACCCTGGGACTGCTTCATGAAGCTCCTCCCCACACACACCCCGTCCCCCAGCGCCGGCCCCACCACCAGTCTCTGAAACCCTTCCTACTCAAGTGTGGACTGACAGCCCCGCCTCCAGCCGCTTCCTAACCACACATGGAAAATAAAGAAAAAAGTCCTTCACTTCCACACACTGACGGGACCTGGGCCCCTGCTCCCAAATTGGGGTCTCTCACATCCTTCCCTCTGTCCCTTAAACAGCCATGCCTTCTAGAAACTTCTATCCCTAAAACATGCCAAGTATCTTCTGACTCCAGGGCCATGGCTCCCTGCTCTCAGTCTAAACATCCTCTCCCCCAGCGTCTGCACAACTGATCCTTCCGGCCAGCCTGAGCTCTCCTGCAGCTTCCCTGGCTCACTCTCTCAAACATCAGCCTCCTCAGCCATCCGCCCGGCCCTCAGAACCTCCCACCTAATCCTCCTCTGGCCACTATTAGGAGCTCAGGTTCTGTCTTTACCACCAGAATGTAAGTTCTGAGAGGATAGAGCCTTTAGGGCTGGTTCCTGCTCCTAGGACAGCAGGCACTCAGCAGCTGCTGGGATGGATGAATGAGTGAGTGAATGAGTACAAAGAACTATGAATGATTTCAAGTGATTTTCATCTTAGACAGCTCTTAACCTTAACTTTACTCTTACTTTATTTAACGTGTTTTAGCTCGCAAGAAAATATGATTTCCTCATCATAGAAGATGATCCTTACTATTTTATGCAGTTCAACAAGGTAAGCGATGGTGTCAACTCAGCACACAATTAGAAGATGAGGTGTTGTTAATGCACTTCATTGAATATTAGCCTGGCTGCTGAATATTTTCTTCTGTGCTGTTAACTGTTTATTCCAGAAATTCCCTACTTTTAGAATAGTACCTGGCTCTCCGTGTCAGGCACATGAAGGAACACAAGAGTCAAGGTGAGGGTCGTCTTGACTCCACATCCTGATCGTGGTTCCATAGACATGGTACCAGGGATGAGGCATGGATGTCTCCTGGGGAGTCAGCCTCAGTCTCTCAGGGGAGGATGATGGGCTTGGTGTGATGTTACATTCACCTCTTACTCCCTTTTTTCTGTCTGCCACTCATCTGCCACCTCCAATCCATCCCATGGCCCCCACCACCCACATTACCCAGACCCACCATCTCCTCAGCCACCCTCCCGCCCTGACCCTGGGACTGCTTCATGAAGCTCCTCCCCACACACACCCCGTCCCCCAGCGCCGGCCCCACCACCAGTCTCTGAAACCCTTCCTACTCAAGTGTGGACTGACAGCCCCGCCTCCAGCCGCTTCCTAACCACACATGGAAAATAAAGAAAAAAGTCCTTCACTTCCACACACTGACGGGACCTGGGCCCCTGCTCCCAAATTGGGGTCTCTCACATCCTTCCCTCTGTCCCTTAAACAGCCATGCCTTCTAGAAACTTCTATCCCTAAAACATGCCAAGTATCTTCTGACTCCAGGGCCATGGCTCCCTGCTCTCAGTCTAAACATCCTCTCCCCCAGCGTCTGCACAACTGATCCTTCCGGCCAGCCTGAGCTCTCCTGCAGCTTCCCTGGCTCACTCTCTCAAACATCAGCCTCCTCAGCCATCCGCCCGGCCCTCAGAACCTCCCACCTAATCCTCCTCTGGCCACTATTAGGAGCTCAGGTTCTGTCTTTACCACCAGAATGTAAGTTCTGAGAGGATAGAGCCTTTAGGGCTGGTTCCTGCTCCTAGGACAGCGGGCACTCAGCAGCTGCTGGGATGGATGAATGAGTGAGTGAATGAGTACAAAGAACTATGAATGATTTCAAGTGATTTTCATCTTAGACAGCTCTTAACCTTAACTTTACTCTTACTTTATTTAACGTGTTTTAGCTCGCAAGAAAATATGATTTCCTCATCATAGAAGATGATCCTTACTATTTTATGCAGTTCAACAAGGTAAGCGATGGTGTCAACTCAGCACACAATTAGAAGATGAGGTGTTGTTAATGCACTTCATTGAATATTAGCCTGGCTGCTGAATATTTTCTTCTGTGCTGTTAACTGTTTATTCCAGAAATTCCCTACTTTTAGAATAGTACCTGGCTCTCCGTGTCAGGCACATGAAGGAACACAAGAGTCAAGGTGAGGGTCGTCTTGACTCCACATCCTGATCGTAGTTCCATAGACATGGTACCAGGGATGAGGCATGGATGTCTCCTGGGGAGTCAGCCTCAGTCTCTCAGGGGAGGATGATGGGCTGGAGGACGGGAGCCGTGTTCAGAGAGAAGGCAGAGGGCTGTGCTCAGTCAGTGATGTACTGTGAGCAGAGGAGGGCATTCCTAGCATCATGCTCCCTGCCTGCCATCCCTGTCGCATAGGGATGGGAACACACTTGCACAATAAAGGACTTCTAGATCCTTCCCCAGTGTCCACATGCACCACTGTCCCCGAGCATTGTCCCCTAGGAGACAACAGTAATGGCACAGACACCAATGCCCGGTTCCTCAAAATCTAACACTAGAATTGCTCTCAGGGCTGCAGAGAACAGACACACGGATTCAGTCCCCACTATAAATCTACTGAAAAGAAACACAACTCTTGGCTTTTTGTCTATTTGCCTAACTATCATGTCTGCCTGCCACCCACCCTAAACACAACCATGGCCCCCCTTCCCTGTGGGCATTTACTTTGAAATAAACGTGGAAGGTTCAGCATTGCACGCTGCCTACATGGCTCATCTTCATTTATACTTTTTCAGGGCTTCTAGTTGTTCTAAGGGTCAGCATTCCCTTTCTAAACAGCCCTGCATGCTGATGACCCTCTTCATTGTGGTCTTTTCCAAACTAGTTTTCCTGGAATCCTTCCTAGAAAACTGTTCATCCTGGATCTCAAGCCTTGGGACAAGGAGGTCCTATGTGAAATTTCCCCACTCTGCACAAAGTAGGGATACAGACTCTAACATATAAATATTGTATTTACCTTCCATTTCAAGCCCTGGGCACCAACATTTCTCTCCATGGACGTGGATGGGCGTGTCATCCGAGCTGACTCTTTTTCCAAAGTCCTGTCCTCGGGGTAAGGCCCTGGCTCTGACTTCAGGCTGCAGATAAAGGTGACAGGGGCTGCCCCTCAGCATCTTTAGTGCAGACAGTTCTTCTCACTTAAGGTGCTTGCATACACTCACCTTAACACATCTGTTTGATTATTACTATTACTAATAGATTTTTCTCCCAATCCATCCCCACTAGTCAAAGATCCTTGACCTTTAAACTATACTTGTAAGAGAACTGGTCAGGTTTGGGTCATGTACAGAAGAATTTAAAAATACCTTTTCAAATATTCATTCTAAGTGTGCAATTAAGTTTAAATAAGAAGTTCTACTAGAAGGTGTTAACTGTCATGAAATCAATAACATGGTATTAATTAATAATGCATGATTGGTAATGTGCCTTTTCATTTTGAGCAGGTTGAGAATAGGGTTTATAACTGGTCCAAAGCCCTTGATTGAGAGAATTGTTTTACACATACAAGTTTCAACAATGCACACCAGCACTTTTGCTCAGGTAATGACAGTTTATGAAATATCAATTTTTTGAATCAGATCATAAAAGAAATAGATGTTGGCAAATAGAGTAAGGTGTCACTAAGAGAGATATCACTGACTGCATCTTTAGCTCCACATGGACTAGCTAAATAGCACATAGTTGCTCTAAAAGGCAAAAGAGATTTGAATGGACCTGATGCTGTTTCAAGTGTAGACCAAGCCCCTTGAGAGTCAGAGATCTTATTCACATTGTGTCCTGGCATCTAGCCCAGGAACCCCATAAAAACAGTGTTAGACTCAACAGGATGGAAAGGGTTTGGCAAAGTAGCACACAGTTATCTCCACTGTCCTGGAGTCTAAGAGCAAGGGTTCCAAACCTGCGAGTGGCCAAGCGTCTGCCTTCACTGCCCATGTGCTAACCTCACTATAGACTCCAGCTGGAATGCATTTTAATTAAAAGACAGTAATATTATTTTTGGAGACTGTATAAATTTCTTCACAAGCTTTGAGAATGATTGGGCCCATCCCTAAGGCAACCTTGAAAACCAAACCCTAAGGACAGAACTGCTACCTATGAAAGCCAAAAGGGTAGTTTATGTAAAATGGACATTTGTTTGATATTATATATGCCACAAAGTGCAGATGCCTGCATGTTTTATCACCTTGGGGGCTTTTTCCATATTTTCTGTACCTGTTATCAATCAAATTTCACTATCCATTTACAACATTTAGAACATCTATTCTGGATTTAAAAAAATGGAAATATTGTATAACTTTATGCATCAACTTTTCACTTTCATGCATTGGAGAAGGAAATGGCAATCCACTCCTGTGTTCTTGCCTGGAGAATCCCAGGGACGGGGGAGCCTGGCGGGCTGCCGTCTACGGGGTTGCACAGAGTCGGACACGACTGAAGCGACTTAGCAGCAGCAGCAGTATGTGTTTTATACTTAAACCATCCAGGGCAGCATTTAGTGGGCAGATCGGGGACTGGACAGTCTGACTTGAGTCCAGGCTCTGTGATAAGCTGTGACCTCAGGAAAGCTCACTCGTGCTTCAGTCTCTTCCTCAGTAGACTGGAGACAGTGATGTGCCTAATAAGGGTATTACAGAGACCAACTAATCTGAAATACTCATATATTCACATGGTACAGCAGTTTCTGACACATAGTGATAACCTGATAAACATTTGTTATTTTTAATATTATTGTGCAAAAATATTATTGTTGTCACTGTTGTTAATCAACATTGTTATGAAAAGCTTGGTGCAGCTTGGTGCATCTCTTTTAGGATGGTTTGCACATAGTCAAGAGTGATTTGCTTTCGTTTTTGGCAAAAACACATTTAGAGTATGAACCTTGTTACTGTCTCATGCTTTTTAGCTCCTGGTATCACACCTTCTATACCAATGGGGAGAAGAGGGCTTCCTGGCTCATGTAGACAGGTAATGTACTTCAGGTTTCATACTTTACATAGAAATGGACTTCACTCTATTAGTTTTCATTTTTTAATTATTCCAAAATAATGGAAAAACCACAAATTAGAAAGTTTACCATTGGACAGGTCAAAGAAATATGGTCTGTTCCGTCATCAAGAATTCAACATCTTCATCAAGATATAAAATAGATTCTTATAGACTGGACTCCAGAGCCTTTTGGTTTCTGCAGTCAGTGTAGCAAACACATATTTTTCATTGTTTTCTTCCTCTAGGGTTATTGATTTCTACCGGAAGCAGAGGGATGCATTACTGGCAGCAGCAGACAAGTGGTTAAGTGGTAAGTGGAACGCACATCCTGTCCTGGGATGAGCAGCAGTCCTTATATGAGTGAGTGATACCACAGAGTATTGTTAATAACCCTGGGGACGGAAACAGGGTCCAGGAATATTCTTGACAAGAAAATATTACCCTATGAATACTCTTAGTAGATATAGCACAGAGAAAAAAAGGAAAACAATAGAATGGCAAAGACTAGAGATCTCATCAAGAAAATTAGAGATACCAACGGAACACTTCATGCAAAGATGGGCACAATAAAGGACAGAAATGGTAAGAACCTAACAGAAGCAGAAGAATTGAGAACAGGTGGTATGAATATACACAGAAGAACTTTACAAAAAAGGTAGTGAGCTGGATAACCACTATGGTGTGGTCACTAACCTAGAGCCAGACATCCTGCAGTGTGAAGGCAGGTGGACCTTAGGAAGAATCACTATGAACAAGGCTAGTGCTGGTGATGTAATTCCACTCAAGCTGTTTCAAATCCTAAAAGATGATGCTGTTAAAGTGCTCC